>CAJJDN010000003.1:624357-674973 GCA_905182985.1 Paramecium sonneborni
TGTTATCTTAACTTTCCTTCTTTTTCCTCCTTTCTCTTTTCCAAGTTTTAATAATTTAAAACAATAATATTGTACCCATAATATTATCTTCTAAAGCATATATCTAAATTCTTTTAAATTTTTACTATGTATGAGAAATCAGCATTATCATTACTTAAAGTAAGCTATAAAGGTATATTTATAAGTATTAAAAAGACTTCCTTAAAGAACCATTAATGAAAATTCAAAATTTGATCATAAGATATAAATAGAATTAAAACATACAATATTCCAGTCCTACTATTACATGTTCACCTAGTAAAATAAATTTTTTGTATTTATATAGATTATGTTTAAATAAATTAATTGAAATTAACCATTAAAACTCTTTAAACAATCGCTTCTAATTATTAACTTGATTATACATTGGAAATGCATTCATTACTAACTTCTGCATCTCCGAAAAATTAATCAAAGCAAAAATGAATTTATACATATTTAAATTTTAAATCCATAAATTTAATAATATTATTAATAAATAAATAATTTATATTCATCTAGGCTTATTAAAACTACTATTTTCTTTCTAATTATTAAAAATTTAAGATAAGCTAAATTTATCAATCAAATTAAAGACTGCTTAATTAACAGAATTCAATCATAAGGTTAAAATTTATTATTTGATTATATGCAATTAATATTCAAAATGAAATTTAGTTTAAATGGTCCTTTTTTGAAAATTGAAATTTAAAAAAATGCATACAGATTTATCAATAAATAAAATTAATCTTTTCATAAAATCATTTCTTAAATGTTGGTGAACAATATTTATCATTTAGATCAAATGATGAATCTCTTTTTAATAATTATGTATAATAGTTATTTGTTTTTAATTAATTTTCGTTTACTTTATTTAAAATTTCTAAAAACTTGCTAGGTTGGCTATTCGAACGTTATTTATCAGGAGTTTAAGTTGTAGAATATGTAATTTATGTTGATTATGGCGATGTAGCCCTTTGTGTAGATTAAATTTATTATTATTATTATTCATTCTTTAATAAAGTAGTCTAAACAATTTTAATTTCCAATTCACAATCTTCTATCAAACCTCCAAGAATTCTATTTTCATTAACTTTTTTATAAACTCTGCCAAGATGTACATGAGTATTCTCTAATTTTTATAATTATAGTTATATATCTTAGACTCTTTTATTGTATTATCCCATAATTTGTTTATAAGGTAAACATTCAATTTGTACAATAATATTATCCAGGTTAACTTCAATGTCACTATACATTTAAACTAATTCATTGTGATTATCTTTGATCTGTTATTATTTTAAATCAAAAATTTCAACAGCTTTTAATTACAATTCATTCAAATAATCAATCTATTCTTTTAATTTATTATCTAATGCTAAGATCATCTAATGATAGTGTTCTTTAACTTTGTCCTTTTACTTTTCACAAAATCTAACTAAGTCATACTTCTTTTCACTTAATTGCTATTCATTTTAATCAATAATTAAGAAGGTTTAAGAAATAGTTTCTAAGAATTATTAAATTTATTCTTGTCTTAGAGATGTTTAATCAGTTTAAATATCTTCTATCTATATTCATCATATAAAATACTTTATAACCTTAACTTATTAAAACAATTGCACATTTTGAACAGATCAAATCAGTCAGATTAAATTTAGGTTTGTTAAAAGGGACTCCAATCACTTTATATTTAGCCTATTTTAAGTAGATGTAAAATTTATACTTTTTTATTTGTATGTGCTTTACAAGTAAGTTCAGGTAAATTAATTACTTCATTTTCTTTATTCATGTAATTAACGATTTAAATTATATATTAATTCAAGGTAAATGCTTTGACTACAATTTATTAAAATATTTACAGATCTGAATGATAGAGTGTAAAATAGAATAATTTATAGAATACTGATAAATAAATAAATATAATATAAACATCAACATAATGAGAATATAGCATTTTGAAAATTCTCTTTTAATTGGAAAGCTTTGGATAGGATCAATATCTGATGCTGCAATCATATTATTTGTGTTAGGTTCTTATGCAATGCTTTAATGTAAAAATTATGATTATGTATAAATTAGATTATTTTATCTATTTTTTTTCAGCAGATTATTACCTTTCAAATTCATTATTCAATTGGATATGCATTGTTTTGTTTTTGTTTAATTTTTTATGTGGAACATTTACAGAACCAGGAGTAGTAAGAAGACTTTAACCAAATGATGATGAATCTTCAATATCTATAAAATCTTTTGATATTGGAAGAAGTGTTGAAATAGGAGAATATTTCTAAGAAAGGTTTTGTTCAAAATGTAAAGTTATAAGACCTCCAAAAACTAGTCATTGTTATAATTGTAATAATTGTGTAAAGATGTATGATCAGTATGTATTTACATATTATAAGTCATTGCACATTTATGAGTAATTGCATAGGATAAAGAAATTACAAATATTTTATAGGTTGGATTTATACTCTTAATATTTAATGTATAATCTGGTATTGTGTACTCTTATAACATACATTTGAAAAGTTTAATATGACTGAAGCTTTAGATAAATTATATAAATCATAAATACTTTAAAGTGCAACTCTAGGTTTATTGCTTTCATTTTGCTGTTCTTGTACTTTTTTGTAAGAATTTACACTTATATTGCAGCCTACGAGGATGTTGTTAAAAAATGATTAATATGACATTAATCATTTGTTTCTCTATTTGCTTATATATAGGATACAATTTTAATAAAATCTATTATGAAAACTATTTTTGTAGTCTCATATTTATAATTGTTACTCTTCCTGGAGCTTTGACGTATTTCTTAAATCAATTTATATAGGGCTTTGGCTGTTGCTATAAGATAATCTTATCATTTAGCAATTGGAGTTAATCAAAAGGAATGGTCAGTTTTAGCAAGACAAATTAATCAAAAACATGAATCATAAAATCACATTGAATTAGCTGAGACTTAAAATACTTAATAAAATAGAGCTTCTTAGGATTAAGATTAAGGAAATCAATTAGAGAATGAATCTTTTGATGATAAATAATTAAGATAAAAAATTATTGAAGAAATTGAAGATAACCCTTAATTAAAAGGTCATTTATCAGAAGAGAAAATTGAATATATTTTCTAACAAAGAAGAAATTATTATTTAAGATAAAAATAAATTATAGATGCAAATCTATAAGTTTAGGCTTATAAATAAAATGCTTCTTTGAAGAATTATTTTATCAATTTAATTAAAATAATTTCCGAGAAATAATGTTAAAGTGAGTTATATTGAATTCATATTAAATATAGATATTCATAATTCATTTTCCATTCTTACTCATCCATTATATTGATTTTTGATTCCTTGATGTATATTATTCTTATGATGGCGTGGGATAATATTAATTTGAATATGCTTAAAGACTTTCTTAACTGAAATTATTGAAGTATCTTGATCTCAATTACATTGCAAATGAGTTTTATCTATCATATTACTAAAAAGAAGATCTTTCATTTACAATAAATTAATCTTATTGAATTTAAGATTAATTCATTTAATTATATTACTAGTTTTCTTTTTAATTGTATCTTGATAATTGTAATGATGATCCCATTGGTTAATGAATGTATTATTAATCAATTTATTACTATTAATTTTAATATTATGATTATTGAGATAATTATTGTATTTGTTATGATTATTACTCTATTTTTTATTAAGATTCTAATTCTTATTTCTATATAGTTTCTGTTCTTCTTACCATTAACTTTTTTTATCTCTTTACTTTCTTAGTTATTGGTAATTCTTCATCTTTCTAATAAGCAGGTGCCATTTCTAATATCTATTCTACTATAAAATTATAATTTGTTTATTATTCTTCTAATGGTTCTTCTAACTTTGTCATTTCCATATATTTTTAATTGACTATGTATAATGTTAATTATTAAGAAACATTTGTGAAAGCAGGTTCAATTCTTTTGAATAACTCACAAAATTTTTCTTCTTTTATAAACTCTCCTATCTTATCAAACTTTTAATTATTTCTCATTAATTTTATAGTGTAAAATGCTGATAATGTAACAAAGAGTAACTCTCTCTTATATATTGAAATATCAGGTATAAATTCTGCTTATATTTTTAGAAAATCTTTAAAATAGTTAAATGCACAAGTTCTATTTCAAAATTATATGAATACTTTATCTCTTATGAGTAGTTTGGCTGTAATTTTTTACCATAGTCAAATTACAAATTCAATAAATGCCAATATACTAATTCTAATTCATTGAACTCCATCATTTTGCATAATCCTAAATGCATTTTGTATCGATAACTTTATTCATTTCTAGTCATCACTCTAAGAAGATGGTTCAAAATAAATGAAAATTCTAAGATGATAGATAGACATTTTCACATACATTTATATAATAAAGAGTTTGCTAGCTCATCTTAATCTAGTTATTTGATTTTGATACCAAGGTCTTATGTTTTATGAATAAATACCATTATTAGTTATTTCTTGATTTTCTTCTACTTTTTAAGCTTATTTTAATGAGTCCATTAAATTCAGAAATTAAAACTTGATTATCGGGATATAAATTAACACAATATTCTTTAATACTTAATATCAATCCTGCTTATTTTTTGTGATTACCTTCTTAATTAAACACTTAAAATAATTTAAGAAAAACTAAATACTTGTCTAAAAGTAGAAAACATTAATTCTTATATAAATTTAATTTTCAAGTACCATTTCATTCTCTTTATTCTCTATAATACAATCAAATATATTTTCTATTAATTCTTTCAATCTCATTTAATTCATTATTTTGAAAAATATTCATAATGTATAAAATTATTTTTCATTTTATGCAAAAAATATCAATTTAAAATAATTTTTTTTAAATTTAATATCTTTGAATGGATGACGTTCTATTAAATAATTACTAAAGTATTTAGCATAACTTTGTTTATAAATAATTTATTAATTAAATTTTATAATTCTATTAAAAAAATTATGAAAAAAGAAAATTAGATCGACATCTTTTGTGAAGATGACCAGCACTTTCATAAAGGAGAATAAATTAAATACTTGATGGTAAAATAAGATAAAGGCTCTATTAAAAAAAGACTTTTTTGTGATGAATGTTTTTTAGGAAAATACAGTTCTTACTAATAATATTGTTGTGATGTCTAGGAAGTATTTGATATTCTTATTAAACTTAAGTTAATAAATGGTAACATTTATGAATCCTTCAAAAACACAAAATTTGATAGTAATTGTAAATAAGAATATTTCAATTATGCCAAAAATCACTTTCCTTATTTAAAAAAAGAATTTATTTAAAATGTATGGATTTAATAATATTTAGATGATAACTAGGGTTAGGGAAGAAATTACATCAATAATTGATGATCTTGAATAAGACCTTTTGGAATAAAGTGCTATTTATTGTGAGAATATTAAAAATTGGACATCAAGTGAAACTCTTCATGAATATTTTAACTGTGATGAGTTGAGAAGAAAATTGTTAGACATTGAATTTGAAAGAAGTCCTTTAAAATTTGAAGAATTAAATATTTCAGCTGAAGCATATGTCAAGAAAATTAATACTTAAGGAGAAAAAGAATAGAAAATATTTTAAATAGATGGTATAATTGAAAAATAGAAAAAATTGTAAGTCATAATTTTATTCATTAGTTTTAATTTAGAAAGATTTGATAATAATTTTAATGAATTATTAAAGACAATTTAAACAATGAGGGAAAGAACATTTTCAGAATATACATTTTCACAATCCTCATTAGCCACTCCATATATTAAGAATATCATTTAAAGAATAGCACAAACACCAGAATAAGAGGAGAAATTCCACAAAGCTTTGAACAGAATTTATAGATTTACTAAGGCTGGATCAAATTATAAAACTTTATAATAAATCGATTAATTAAAAAACAAAGATACATTAACAATTATTTAAACTAAGAATAAATGTATTTTTGGGGTTTATAATTGTTATGCTTAATCAGAGAAATCATTTCTATTTTAAATGAACAAAGAAAAAATATTTCCATTAAAGAGAAATAAGTAACCTTTTCAATTAAACTAATAAACTGATTTGTCAACATGGATTATGAATTTTGGAGAGGGAGATATCCTTATAAATTCAACATTCACCTAATGTAGTTCTAATTTCGGGAATGGATTTGATATAGATGGAACTGAGATATGGAATAGACAAGAATATCTTTCAGATTCCTTATTTTTTGATATATACGATATGGAAATTTTTGAATTTAAAACTTAAGATTAACCTTA
This sequence comes from Paramecium sonneborni, assembly GCA_905182985.1. Taxonomy (NCBI): domain Eukaryota; phylum Ciliophora; class Oligohymenophorea; order Peniculida; family Parameciidae; genus Paramecium; species Paramecium sonneborni. Next base: position 630,685 of record CAJJDN010000003.1, read on the forward strand.
AGCTCCTCCATTTGTTGTAATTCAACCTGGACCTCCAATTGTTGTACCTCAACCTGGACCTCCAACTGGTGTACCTGCAGCTGGACATCCAAATGGTGGATTTACACCTCTTGGATTTACACCTATACAAGGACTTCCACAAATGCGCCCTACAACAGTAAATCCTAATACAGTAAATCCTAATACAAATCCTGCTAATCAAGCAAATCCACGATTTACTGTTTACAACCCCAATTAATGAGATAATAATACAAAAGCAATTATCAATTTAATAAATTATATAAATTTATATAATTATGAGAAATAACTAAAATCTCCTAATCAAGTCATCTAAAAAAATAGGTATTTCTCAAATAATTAAACTGATATATTTTTGAATGATAATATTTATCTAAAAATTCTACAATAGCAAATTTAAGAATAGTAAAACATACAAGAGATATCTATGATTCTGTCAATATCATAATAATTTGATAAAATCTCTGAAAAATTCAAATATCACTTATATTAAAATAATTCATGCTTTAAAATAAATTATACTTGATTATAAAAAAACAAGTATATTTGCAAAACTTACATAGTTATTAAAAAATAAGTTGCTCTAATAATGAAAATTGATTTTAGATTTAAAAGAATAAATACATTCAATAAAATTCTAATTTTAAGAAAGCTTTAGATATAGATTTTGTGAATAACTCTAACACAATTATTAATAAAATATTGGAAATAAATTTTAAATTAATTAATCATTTATTTATTATTTATTTCTTAGATCTATATCTCAATAGTTCAATCCCTAAAACAAGAAACACTTTAGTTTTCTATAGAATGTCTGTCTTTTCTACTCTCCTCACAATAAAGAGAAGTAATAAAATAATAAATAATCATTCCTAGAAATCCTAGTGCTTAATTTTAAAAGATTCTTACTTTACTGAAGATATTTAAAATATTTCAAATGAAAACTTATGAAGGCATTCATATCATTTAAATATCTATACCAACTTTATATATAAAAAATCAAAAAGTGAATATTAGAGATAACCCAGATTAAAATAATTGAGCAATTAATTAAAATCATTAATTGGAAAATTAAAATAGAATGTTTTAGTTGTATATTCAATGAAAAATTAATAACAGATTTAAAAATCAAAAATTAAAATGTCCAATTCGCAATAAGACATACAAAGTGGAAGATATAATTTAGTAATTTTAATAACAATTATTATTATTTTAGATGATGTCCAACTACTAAAGAAGCAGAAATTAAAAAACAAAACTATATTAAGAAATTGAATAAAAAGAAGATCAAAATATTAATTTATTTTCTTATAATAAAAAATAAGTTTATAAACAAGAACTTAAATTCATGGAATAGGCAATACAGAACAATAAAATCTTGAATCACTTAAACTGAAGTCAAGATCTAAAAATAATGAGATTAAATTTATTTTTTGGAAATAGATAAATAATTTAATATTTAATTTCCATAATCTATTTTTAGATATTAATTTAATCAATAGCCTAAATATTATTATAATATTTGAAAATCTAATATAAAGAATTGAACCATTTTTTTCCTTTTTTATTTATTATATTACATACAGAGATGATTTTATATTATATTAATTAATAAATATTAATTTATGAATTTTACAAACACATTTAATTAAAATTAAAAGGTCATTCTTAATCAGTTTTCATAAACTTTATAACTTCAGTTTCTCTAGAAGTTAAGATCCTAAATGTTGATTTATTTTACTATTAAGATAATCTAAAAAATTATAATATCAATACTTTTAATATTCATTAATATTTTTAGATATATAGAATAGATGTTATTTTAATTTTTAAATATTTTACTTTAACTTTTATTCTCTTTATTTAAATTCTATCAACTTTGAATTTAAATTTTTAGAGATTTTAGAATTAGTTTTTAATAATTTACTAATTTTTAATAATAGAATAAGAATGTTCATTTTTTACATTTTATAATTTAGGCTGATAATCTAATTAATAAATGGATAACATAGTTTGATGAATAGTAGAAGAATAGCAGATTAAAGTAAATAAGAATAAATATAATTCGCTGTTTATTCACAAACATATATATTTGCTGCTAAAAATATTGCAATCGAACAAAATTATCCAGTTTCTAAGTCTAGAGAATTTAGTTTTTAATTTATAAACGGCTTGATTTTAACAGTGAATAACTAATAAACTAATAAACAAAGTCCCAATAAAGATGCTTTTAATAATATATTAGTTTCAAAATAGGTTAAAATTATAATAAGAATAGTTTTCTTCCATATTTTAATAAATTCCCAGTAATAACAATGTTCTGCATATTCATTAAACATATAACATAAATGTTTTCTAAATTTAATTACATCAAGTTTTTTTCTTCTAATAAACATTAAACTAAACAAAAATATTGGAATAAAACATCCTATAAATCCTAGTCCAGGTATTATAAATTTATATATCCAAATATAATGAGATTCAGTATCAAATAGAAGTGAGACATTACCTTAAATATAATCAATATTTGATATTTATCTTCTTGATAACAATGATGAAAATCTATAAATAATTTAATATATTTACTATTTAATCAATGAAGCAAAATTTGATACATAAAGATAAAGTCCAGTATTTGATAAAACACTATTAAGATTTTTAAACTTAGCTGCTAAAACTAAAATTTAAGACCCAATAAATATGGTAATCATTTGTAATAAAATTAACAGTAGTGTTGCAATAATTCTAGAATAATTTAACTAAATATTTTAAAATTCTAATAAATAACAGTCTAAACTTGTAGCCATAAAATTAGTTGGATTACTTATTTGATCAACAAATCCAAAAGAAAATGAAAATTAAATATTAAAAGAAAAAATTAAAGAAAATATCCAAAGAAAATTTAAAAACATTTTTATTTAAATACTTTGATGATCTAATTTAATTAAATTAAATACCTTAATTTAGTTTAAATAGAATTTTACTCACTTTTTATCCTAATTTCAATGAATAAAATAATTTATTTGATTTATCAATACTTTTTAATGTTAAAAGAATTTAGAAGATAGCCCTACTTATATATAAGATTATTTACCAAAAAGAAGCTAGTATAAATAAAAGTATGCCTTTTGAATTTTTATAACATTGCTGACAAGTTTAATTTTCGTGATCTTTGAAGAATTACCCTCCCCCTCTTATATTATAATTATCACATTCTTCGCATAATCCACCAATATGTCCATTTGAACATAAATTATTTCCTACTTTCCATCCTCCTAAACAATATTATTATTATTTAAAACAAAGTTCGGTATAATCAGATAATTCATCTGGTCTCCAAAATCCTTATAACAATTCTATTTTATTAGAAGTGATATTTAAAAACTTAGTCTTATCAAATATAGAACATTTTGTTGCATTATATGTAACTGAATAAAAACCTTAATTATATTAACATATTTAGCATCCATCATTAATATAAAATTCTCCCAATTAACATTTAAAAGACTTAGCTGAAAAATTGTATATAAATTATTTTTGATTTAATTATGATGAACAATTTATTTATACTATAAGAATTTAATCATTATTTTAATAAGGATCGAATGTAAAAGTAAGTTATTCCAAATTAAATATATTTTTTTCTTAATTATAAGGTAAAATTTCAATATATTTACTATTTTCAATTGTTTGATTACTTTAAATTTGAGTGAGCGTTTGTATATTGCAAGTTAAGTTAATTAAATTTGAAACTTTTTCATGAATACTATTTTATAAAAATATTGAGAAATCATAAATGTATTAAATATATCCTTAATTTTTTGGATTCCACAATTTAAAATTGCCAATTATTTGACTACTAGGTAAATAAAGATAATTTGTATTTTATAATATACCTTACTCTATTATGTTATAATAATCTAATTTTAAAGTATTTGTAGTCAAGTTTTCAGATATTTATTATGTTGAAAGCATTTTTTAGTTATTTATTGATAAAATTAAATGATGTGGCAATTCTACAATATTATCTGTTAATTTTTCAGCAGAATTCAATAAAATTAATGAATTTATAACATTATTTTTATTAATTTGATTATTTCCATTAAAATAGATTCCACCTCCTAGTTAAGCTTTATTTCTTAATATAAAAGAATTAATTATTCTAAAATTGTTACTACAATTCTCCATATAGATAGCCCCACCTTATTATTCTGCAATATTCTCAATGAATTTACTATTTTGAATATCTATTATCACTTTTGTAGCATATATAGCAGATCCTATTGTACCATTATTATATAAAAAGTTTGAATTTTTCAATATAATTTTCTTTTCTTAATTTTTCTTTGCAATAAATTTAAGGCAACCAAATTCATTAATTTTATTTTAAATGCAATTAATTTCATTAAGTTTTAATATTTAAAATCCTAATAGATCAAAATATATTAATCCATTCAATTTTTCTGAATAATTATTTTAATTCATTAATAAGTTTTTAAGATTTATAATATTTTCACTTGAAATACTTTATATAAAAATTAAAGATCCAGTTTATAATGTATTTTCATTTAAATATTACAAAATATATTAGAAAGAATAAGTTTATATGACTTAAGTTAGAGGCTCATTTTTTAATATAGTACATTTATCAGCTGTGTATTTGTTCTGAAAAGTTTTCTAAACTATTATTTGTTCAATTTTATCTTAAAATAATGTTATATTTTTAATTGAAATTGCTTCGAGAAAAATTGAAGCTTTTTAGGTTTTAGTTTAAATAAACTATAAAATACTAAATGAATAAAAAGTCTTAACTGAATTTATTTAGCAATTTTTAATCTATATTTTTTAAGAATCTGAAATTTTTAAAATTGGTGATATAAATGTTCCTTCACATCTAAGTCCTTTTATAATTAAGTGACATTCATTTATATTTATTATTGCATTATCTATAAGCACTTTATTTATTTCACTTAAACTAATTGGATCAATTTTATTGAAATATTCAATCCAATCAAGATGAGATTAATTTATTGATAAATTTTAGATTAAAACTAAATTTTAATCTAACTTTTACTAAGGGAATTCAATTTTCATAAATTGATTAATCAATGATAAGCAATTTTCTAATATCACATCTTGAATTTCAATTTTATTATATTTCTGTGATGGTGTGATAGACAGAATTGAAGAACTTAATCTATTAAAGACATTCTTAAACTAAACATTTCGAATTTTTAAATTCAATAGGCTATTTTTCGAGAAAATACTAATAGAACCTTATATCTCAGTTTATGATAATAAATCAACTTCAGCTTAATTAATAAATAGGGAATCAAATTGAACAATTCCTTAACCTTATGTTTTAATATCAAAAATAGAACTACTTTAAGATAATATCTATGTAAAAAGACCTAAGATAACAATTATATTAGAAGATGTTATTGAAATCATTCCTCCTTTATTTAAGAATTTAAATATAGATGAAATAATAATTTTGGTTTAATCTTAATTATTTTAATTTTACTTAGGAATATCATAATATTAATTCCAAATTTTTTAGTCTAAAGAGTTGTGATTTTTTATAGAAATTTAATTTATTTAAACAGATTTTGAGTTTATGTATATAAAGGAATTTGAAGAATTAGTTACTCCATTAGATTAACATGTTAAATTATTGAAATATACATAACTTTATAAAGAATTAATAAATATAAGTCCAGCTGAAGTTTAAGATGGATCATCATTTAATTCATTAAAAAAGTTTTCCTAAAATTTAATATTTTCCAAGAAAATTTCTTAATTTTTTTCAGAATAGATTGATATTTATGAAATTATGATTCCTAAATTTTGTTTTAGTATAATATTTCCTTCAAATATTACGTCTTTTATCTAAATTATTTCTTTAATATTAGGTGAATACAAAATATTTGAAAGAATGTGAAAAAAACTATAATCTATACTAAATTAATTTTTTATCTTAATATTTTGAATTAAGAGCATAGAAAATCCTGAAATATAAAATAACTGTGGATTTTATTCTTTGTGATTTAAACATTCAATAGATAAAGGCACTTTATAAATTTATTGGTCATTTAAATAATTCATGTTTTCAATTATTATTGATTATATCTCAAATAATTTAAAATGATTTAGATTATTTGAATTAATTATAAAAAATTCTTAAATTACTAACTAATAACAATTTATATTAAACAGATATAATCCTGAGTCAAATATTCTGTAATTATCTTTCATAAAAAAGTTAGTAAGTTGAAACTTACTAAAAATATTATTTGTAAATAATTTAGTATTTATTATAGATGAAGTTTAAAAGTCATTTGATTAAATTCTAAAATTATCAATTATAATTGAGTTTTATAAGCCTTCTATTTCAGTAATATATGCAAATATTGAATTAAAGAATTTGTTTTTAAGTAATAAAATCTATTAAATAACTAAATTTTAATTTAATTCAAACAAAGTCGAATTAGTAATTTAGTTATTATAAATATATATATCTTAAAGATTTATTTCAATCTAATTAGATGGTGCGATTAATCTTGAACTTAAAAAAGTAATATTTACTAAATTTAAGTTTACAATATCTATTTATGATAATGAATTTGGAGAAATTTAATTAAATGAAAATAATGAGGAATTATAAAATTAGCAATCTTACAAGTAAATTCTGGTAATGTTAATTTTCTGTTATAGGTTTGAAAATGCAAATAAAATACTATTATTAAAGAAGGAATTAATTATAGTTAAATTATAAATATAAATTTTGCTCTCTGGACTTATTGAAATGTAATTAAAAAGATAAAAATTTAAAAAGTTTAAATTTATTATTTGCAGATTTTCGATTATTAGATCTCCCCATTTAGTTATATTTATTGAATATTGTTAAATTTCATTTAAAGATCCAAATATGGTTGAATCTTTGATAATTAAATTAATTTTGGATGAATTATTTTCTATATTCAAATATGACACTTATCTTATTTCTAATGCCATATTAATAATTTCAACAGTGTTAAAATTAATTAAAACTAATGGTTTGTAAAAGCCAATTCTTTCTAAACCTTCTATTTTAAGTTAAACTTCTTGAAGAGGAAAAATTTTGTTTTTAAGATCATTTTGAATATCTATAAAACTTGGAAGATTACAAGCAACTTCAGATTTGAATGAAACTCTCATCCAAATAATTATTTTTTAGATTCCTAACTTATTACAATAATTAATATTTATATTATTCTGATAAAATTAAGGATCTTAATATCTTATTAAAAATTATAGATTTTAGCAATTAATATCAAACTAAATTATTTAATAAAAATTACTTAATATTAAATAATGTCAGTACAAAGAGAATTATAACAATACTTAGCAATACCAGTATAAGGATCAATAACTATATTATTATCTTAAGCTTTTTAAAGACATTTATAAGTATAATTAATTGAATCACTTGTTATAATAAAATAAGGATTAATCATCTAAAGATTATATATATTAATACTTTGATTTCTTACACAGTTCTAGATTTACAAACTGAACATAATTAAGGACATTAAATACATTTACCTTCTTCAGCTGATTTTAAAGGTAATTTAAAATAATCCAAAGGACATTCTTTACAAATATATTAATACGGTTAATCTTCAGTCAATGCACATGATAAACAATTAGAATCGCAATATTTAATACAATTTCTAAAAGGATCAGGCTTAAAACCTTATTAACATTAATATGGTAATTGAATTATGTATCGTTATATATCAGATTTCGGATACATATATTGATTAGGTAAAAATTGGATTAAAAAACTCTAAATTAATTACACCCATTCATCTTTAAGTTAATAATCCCCTTCAATACATATTTTAGCATTAGTAATAGTGCATTTATAACATTATCCTGTTGTTATTGAAGTTGTATAACCATCTTCACATAATATACATTTAATTACTTTTTAAGGAGTTTATAAACATTGTTTACAATTTTAAATATATTTTTAACAATTAATAATTTCAGGAGCAATCTTAAAATCATCTATTTTTGATAAAGTACATATTTCTTATCCTTATAAATTTATATAAGATCTTATACAATTATTTATTTTTGGTATTTCATATTTACATATACCTGAAGTAAAATCAAAAATAAAATTATCTTTACATAAAGCACAACCTATTTGATGATACTCATTTATATTAAAAGATTAATAGCTTCTATATAAAGTGCATTTTGTTAAATCATTATTTAAATATTCAAAACAATATTAACAATTATTTATATTACATAATTTGCATTAGTAAGTGGAAGTCTAATAATAAGGAGCTAAGCAAGTATTAATATTAATTTATCCCATCAAAGTATCTATTACACAAACTCCATCTCTAAGTACTGAATACTCATCACAAACTAAGCATATTTGTTTAAAAGCAGTTATTTAGCAAATCACACAGTTTTGTAAAGAACATTAATAACATTCTTTCTCACTTCTATATATGGATGAAACAGAATAAGTTTAGAAGCAAAAGTTCTTAAAATTAATAGAAGCCAATTCAAAATTATTCTCGATTTCTTCATTAATTACTTTTGAATTTTAATAATATCTTATTTATAGATCACTACCATCAAATATATAATATTATTAAGAAGTTTTTTTAAACTTAGATACACTTCCTTAGATATCATTATATAAAGTTATTTCACAAAAAGAATTACTTTCCCAAGTCTAAGGCTAATAAACACATTCTAAACATGTAATTGCTGTACTACTTATTAATGATGGACTAATGTAAATATTATTAATTACCATTTGATACAATTTCCCTCAAACTAAAAGTATCCTTAAATGCATTTTTAATCTATTTTATCATCTTTAACAAGTACAAAATTATAATTTTAATAATCTTAGCAATTTATATCATCAACTCTATCATATGGACATATACAAGACTTTTGATCAGCAATATAAATACGATTTGAATTTTCAGGGCAAGATAAACAATCTTAACTAGTAGGACCATCACATTATTTACAGCTTTAATCACAATTTAATTCAGGTAATATTATAAATGAAAGACAGTTAAAAAAAAAGGAATTTAAAAATTAAACAGAAAGATAATCATTTACTAACTATTACACATTTCCATATTATAATTTAAATTTGACAACATTAAATTAATTAACTGTCTATTCATAATTATACTAATGCTATTGTAAACCCTCATAAAATATGATTGATATTTATAATTACTTATCATTTAATATCACTAAAACATTTTGCCAAAGTTGCATATTATGTAAAAGATCAAATTCTTTTGTGATTAAAAATGGATCATCTTCAAAATTAATAGATATAATAGGAAGAGTATAACTATAAGTAGTAACAATCATTTAATTTTTTGATGATGTAAATTTATAAAATAATTAAAAGGTAGCTAAATTATTATTAATTAATTAAGGATTTTCAAAGTTGGCTGATAATTATAATATTTTGTATAAAAATTCTGATGAAGATTAATAGATATTTTAAATTTTGATCCAAGTTGAAAACAAATATGAATTACAATTTGTATTTTTAGAAGTATATATAAAATTATCTAAACGAGATATCACTTTATCTGGAATATTTATTTACATATTATAATTGCATAAACAATCTGCTCTAAATTCAAATACACTTAATGCAATGTTAGCAGCATTTCTTGAAATTGACATAGTCCCAATAGACAATGGATATAAATAAAATTTTCCTGGGAAAAATGAAAATTTTGATATTTCTTTTAATATCTAATTCGTATTTAATTATGATATTTGTAATCCACCTCCAAAAGTGAGAAGTAATTAAGTGTCTTTGAAAGGAAATTAAATATCCTCTTAAACATGATGTAATTTTATTTCAGGATATTAAATAATCAATAATTCAAACCTATTTTGTAATGGCCACTAAGTAATTTCGAAATAATGCCAAACATATTCATATTGATTATTATCAATTTTAACTTCAAATAAATGCCAATTTTCATCTATGGTAATGAATTAAATCCTTCTGATAATAGTTTAAGTTTCATAGTTAAGACAATCATAGACGATTAGATTCAAATCAAAGTTTTATTGTGATACAGCATTATGTAGATGAAAACAATTACTATCAAAAAATCCTATTGGTCCAACTTGACCTATTTATCCTAGTGGAGTATATCTACTCCATAATCCATAAGCAAAATATGAATTTATTACATATTTATTAGGGTTCAATTCTAATTAATATGTCTCTATTTAAACTTCTTCATTCAAACCAACAATGTAATAGGCAGATAAATTAAAGATTCTCAACACTATTAAAATAAAACTCAACATAATTATATGTATTTTTAATATTTATTTATGAAAATACAAATACATATCTTTAGTATTAATGATAAATAGAATCATATTAAATTTCATTCTAATATTAATTAAATTATTTATATGATTAACAACATAGATTATTAATAAAAATATAAATATTTAATTTTTGATATAGTTTTCAATACTAATTTTATAATAATTGATAATTCAAATAAATTAGATAAAAAATTTAATCAAGAACGAATTCAACCTTTTTAATTAACCCTTATTATTCAATTGATTCTTAACTACAAATAACACTTCTATCTATATTAAATCAACTTACTAAATTAGGTTTTAATTACAATTTGGAAGTAAACAGAAATTTTTAGAATAAACAAGAATATCTTTCATATTCCTTATATTAAGATAGATATGATATGGAAGGTTTTGAATTTTAATTATAAGATTAAGACTATGCTTAAGCTAACATTCAATTACAAATTTATAGTGATTCATCACTTTAACCAAATCGTATAACACCACAAAATAATGAGATTATAATAATTTTAAAATAATTATCTAAAAATTAATTAAGTTTAATAATATAATTCATAATTGTGAGACATCCACTAATATGTTTTGTTTATCAATTTAATTAAATGCTATTTCAACGAATTTAATAAGTTATATTTATTAATTATTCAGATTATTTTGTATTAAAATTTTATTTTTTATTTGATTTATAAAAAAGTTTTCATTAAATTCAACTCTAAATTATTAAAAGTCATATGGCTAAATACAAATCATTACTTCATTTTCTAATTCTATTAAATCAATTAATTGGATTTATTTTTTTTAATTTTAAAATAGTAAAAACAATTGGATTAAAAAGATATTAATCAAACAATAATAAGAATTGATGTAAATGTCATGTTTTGATTTTAATTTGAATTTCCATCCAAATTATTTGAATAATTTTATACATTATTAAAATCGTCTTGTTAGATTAATTCTTTTTATTTATTGACTATTAAGTAAAATTAATGATAATACTCCCATTCTAAAGGAATTTATAAATTCTGAATTAGTCTTTTAGAGTATTTTGACTGTATTGTACAAGTCTTCTTTTGCTTATTTAATATAAATATTTTATTTTTGATCTTTAATGTTGATATTGAGATTAATTAAAATGATAAGATATTTTTTAGTTTCTACACCTAAATTGATAAATTTAAGTTTATATCGATAATTATTTAATAGATTAATTTCAAATGTATTTTCCAAATTTTTCATATTAAATTAGAATAAATATGTTTCCAAATTTGAATTTTCTTACACTTAAGTAGACCTTAAGAATCTACGGAAATTGCATCCCTCACAAAAATTTGGATTATAATTAGGAAACATTTCTAATTGATTAGATTAAATTAAATCAAATTTAAGCTCCTCATTAATAAATTTAAATTAGTAAAATGGAGAATTAATTAAATTTATTAACTAAATATCCCATTAATCCTCTTTAGCTCTTAGCAAAAAATGCTTTCTAGAATTCTAATCACATTTGTATAGAACTAAAAATTAAAAAGCTATAACAAAAAAGCTCAATAAGTAATCCTAGAAATCTACATATTTTGTTGTTATTGAAGTAATTAATAATCTTATTGTGCAATGACATATTACTTAAATACAAGCATCAGGAAAGTCACTTAAAAAGTAAAGTACTGATTATATAGAAGTAACAATGCTACCAAAATTATAATAATCTTATTGTTTTGCATCTTCTGGATCTATATTAAGCTGTAACAAACCTGATATAATACTATATACAGTTATAACAAGTCTAAGGTATTTCTCATTTACTTTATATAGAAGAACACCAATTAGAATTACTGCCATATTTGCAAAATTGATTAACAATTAATCATATTTGTGTTTTGCTATATCAACAGATATTTTTAAAATATTGAATATCAAACTGATTGGTGTCATAGTATAAAATACTTTTCTTAGTATTTCTTTTCTTCTAAACTCTTAATATTGAGCCTCTATTTTGCTATCCATAAATTTCAAAGTGTATTTATTCATATTTTTTACAAATGGAAAAATTTTTATCTATTTTTTTTATTGAATCAAATCATTCGATGTAAGAATAACTTTATATTATTTTTAAAATGTAATTAATAAATTATTCATCAAAAAAGGTGTTCCAATAGAAATGCGAAAATCAATGTTATAAGATAGAAATTAAAATTTATAATTATTATAATATTAACTAATATTTATATAGAGTAATGAATTTAGATTATACCAAAATAAAAGACAATGTAAAAAAATATGTATTTTGCAAGGTAAAGTAATTATAAAGAAGAAACATTCTGTTTTAATAAGAAATAAGTAAAAAATAAATTTATTATAGAGGTAGAATAATAGGAAGATTCTAATTAGCACATTGAATGAAATTTTTATTTTAAATTTTTGTAATGTACCTTAATAAAAAAAATAAATAGAAACAGAATATTATGAATTAATATATCGATTCTCTTTTTTAAAACATAGCAATTAATCATATATTTATACATTTATAAGGAGATAATTTTAAACTCGATATTAAATAATTTAATCAAGTTGCAAATATCAAATAATAAATATTAGTTTTTGATGATTTAGTAGTAATAATTAACAAATAATTTATATAAAAATATAAAAAATACCTTTAAGAAAATTTTAGTATCGATACATATTTTCAAAAACTACTAAAAATAATATTTTAGTGAATTATTAAAGCCTTTGAGAATAATTAAAGAATTTAATAAAATTTATTTGATATTAATGGATTTTGTAAAAGAATTCTGTGAAATATGTTGCAATGATCAAAATAGCTTAGTAGAAATGAATTGCAAGCATAAAATATGTTAAGAGTGTTTTAAAATAGCAGTTTTACCAAAAGAAATATGTCCATATTGTAAATAAATAGTGAATTAAATTTAGTTTGAAAATAAGATATAGGATATATCATAATTTGAAAAGCTCATAGAAGAGAAGCAAGATTTTGTAATCAAATAATTTGATGTTTTATTTAGTTTGAGTAAGCTTATTTTGAATTAGTGAATGATTAGTTTTTTGATGAAGACATTAGGATTTTAATAAATAATCAAAATAGAGGCAATTAATATATGATGCGAAATATTCTTTAGACATAATTCAACTTAAAATGGTTTATTTTTGATTAAATATCAGAATAGATAAAGAATTTAAAATTTAGAAATAGTTTAGAAATGTTTTAAGAAGTATATTGATAAAATGATTATTAGATTAATAATTTGAATATTTGCTTGAACTTAATTTAATTAAATAATTGGGATTAAGTATAATTAAAGGATTATAAAGATATTTACAATAGATAGAATATGTAGGAAAATAATAAATTTATAATTTAGAATAAAGTAAGTAAGAATAAAAAGAGAAAATAAAAAGAATGATAAGTTAATTATAAATAATTTTACTTTGAATTATTTATAATAATAATAAACACACTAAAATGCAGTCAGAATCAGAGATTTCAGAATATGATGAAAAGAAATTTGTAATACCCAAATCAACAAAAGATTTGAAAGCATGTTAATAATGTGGAATGGTAATGACAATAGAATAATGGAATAGAGAAGTTGAATGTCCAAATTCTTGTAATGCTTCTTAGACAAAATTGTTTTCAGGGTAAAATTTAGTTAAAAATAATAAAATAGTTTAATATGTGTGTTGAAACCATCTTAAAGTTGNTACCAAATAATAAATATTAGTTTTTGATGATTTAGTAGTAATAATTAACAAATAATTTATATAAAAATATAAAAAATACCTTTAAGAAAATTTTAGTATCGATACATATTTTCAAAAACTACTAAAAATAATATTTTAGTGAATTATTAAAGCCTTTGAGAATAATTAAAGAATTTAATAAAATTTATTTGATATTAATGGATTTTGTAAAAGAATTCTGTGAAATATGTTGCAATGATCAAAATAGCTTAGTAGAAATGAATTGCAAGCATAAAATATGTTAAGAGTGTTTTAAAATAGCAGTTTTACCAAAAGAAATATGTCCATATTGTAAATAAATAGTGAATTAAATTTAGTTTGAAAATAAGATATAGGATATATCATAATTTGAAAAGCTCATAGAAGAGAAGCAAGATTTTGTAATCAAATAATTTGATGTTTTATTTAGTTTGAGTAAGCTTATTTTGAATTAGTGAATGATTAGTTTTTTGATGAAGACATTAGGATTTTAATAAATAATCAAAATAGAGGCAATTAATATATGATGCGAAATATTCTTTAGACATAATTCAACTTAAAATGGTTTATTTTTGATTAAATATCAGAATAGATAAAGAATTTAAAATTTAGAAATAGTTTAGAAATGTTTTAAGAAGTATATTGATAAAATGATTATTAGATTAATAATTTGAATATTTGCTTGAACTTAATTTAATTAAATAATTGGGATTAAGTATAATTAAAGGATTATAAAGATATTTACAATAGATAGAATATGTAGGAAAATAATAAATTTATAATTTAGAATAAAGTAAGTAAGAATAAAAAGAGAAAATAAAAAGAATGATAAGTTAATTATAAATAATTTTACTTTGAATTATTTATAATAATAATAAACACACTAAAATGCAGTCAGAATCAGAGATTTCAGAATATGATGAAAAGAAATTTGTAATACCCAAATCAACAAAAGATTTGAAAGCATGTTAATAATGTGGAATGGTAATGACAATAGAATAATGGAATAGAGAAGTTGAATGTCCAAATTCTTGTAATGCTTCTTAGACAAAATTGTTTTCAGGGTAAAATTTAGTTAAAAATAATAAAATAGTTTAATATGTGTGTTGAAACCATCTTAAAGTTGGGTAATGAGAAAATTAGGAAATCCAAAAAGTATTCATCCAGGATTATATGCAATAGATGTATAGGCTGATTGATAATAAAAGATATATATATATATAAATAGATAATATTGTACTTATGCTAAAATAAATTGTTTTCATTCTTCTTTATTTGGTTTTGCTCTTTTAGCATTCTTTCTCTTTCTTCTTCCTTCTCTTCCTTATCCAAATGGTGAAGTGACAGCAAAATCAACCAATTTTTCAGATTCTACTCTTACTAAAAATGATGGAGAATTTACTAATCTCTTTCCAACTCTAAATAAATTTAATAATACTAAATTATACCTAAAATGTCGCTATCTAATCAATGTTCTAGCATGATGAATTGAAGATGCTTAATTGCTTTTAAATACAAATGTTTATAGTCTTCTTTCCATCATTTTTTATGTTGTTAAACCTAAAACATAATCCAACTTTCTTTCTTATTCTGATAATAAACCATAACGAACCATTCTTCTAATTAAGGCTTCTCCTTCAAATAATCTTCTTGGGTCTTTTGGATCAAGTGTTAATAATTCTCTTGCTGCCTTTCTAATTCTAGCCAATGTAAGTTAAACTCTCCATACTTCTCTCTTATTTTTCAAACCATATTTACCAATAATTTACAATCTAAAATTTAATATATATTATTAATTACTCATTGTCAAGACGTTCCTTTTCAAAGGGTTTTCTTGGAGTGTCAGATGTCTTTGATCTATTTCTATAATTCTTTCCCATAATAAAAAAGATTTAAATATATTTTAAATTTATTCACAATTAAATAAATCCCTCTGCTCTTATTCAATAATAACTAGAATTCATTTTCATATTTTATTTATTTATAAGACTTCCAAATAAATTATTTTAATGTATATAATTATTGCATCTGCAATCATTCTTGCTATTAGTTTTACTATTCAACTAACTAAACTTAATCCTAAAAAAAAGTTATATATTCTGGATATGTTTCTAATCATTCTAGGAGCTATGGCAATCTATACTGAAACTACTCATAAAATTGGTGATTTCACAGAACAATTATAAACTTCATTTACAAAATAATATCCTATTGAATATTCATTAGATGAACTCATTCTCTAAAATCAAATATAATAACATTCATATTAACTATTTTATGGGATTAAATAGAATGGAATCTCTACCTTTTTATAATTCATCATCAATAAATCAATCAAAGAAAGTTAATAAGCTATCTATATAAATATCTAATCTGAAATTCAAAATTAAGAATAAGCTTTATAACAATTTGGTACTAACAACTTACATGAACTTATTCATTTTACATAATAAAAACCAACTACTATTGCTATTGATAATTTACATTTATCTATTAGTAAAAAATAATGTTTTATTTGCTAAATTTTAAGCAATCTCCATAAATTTAACACTACTACAATTCTTATTAGTGCCAAAGAATTAAGCAATTTAAATTATATGTTAGATGATTATAGTGTTAATGCCATGGAAATTAGAGAATTTAATAATGGAAAATAATTACATTTTAGATATGACTGGAATTAAGACTCTATTTAATATGGAAAAAAATATGATGGTATTACTATCTCTTTATTTAAGATATTATTATATAAAAATAAAAAGAATTTATTAACAGTTTGACTGATACTGAAAAATAATTAATGGCCATTATAAGAAAGCAAATTTGCAAAATTAAATGTGAAAATTAAAATGTTAAAATTGATGATTTGTAATTCATTTATCTTATTATAGAAACTATCAATATTCTCATTTAAAGTAGATTGTTGACAAAAATTATGTTATTGCTTAATTTGGATATGTGAAATTTTATAATAGTTTTATATTTGAATCATTACAATATTTATGAAAAACAAATCACATTATCACTAATATTACTAATTCTATAAAATCCAATGATATCTATCGTTATATGTATAAATGTTTGTATTAAATTTATTAAATCTATTTTAAAATTCATCTGATTTATTTCTAATTCATTTTAAGAACTTTTATAAGCATATGACCAATTTTTCTTTTTATTGAATTATTCTCATCTTATCAATTGAATTTTATTTTTTAATTACTAATTAAATAGATTCCTTCTATAACAATCTATAAAATCTTAAATTAATTCCTTAAGCCATTATTACATCAATCTTCTTAATTTTCTCTATAATATAACTATATTCCAAAGTTTATGCTATATAATTCTTTATGTTTTAATAAAAATAATAATGTCTCTATTAAAAAAACTTATCCTAACTTAATTTTAAAGAACTTATATGTAAATGTGAATACAATTTCAATTTTAAAATATAAAGATACATAATATAAGTTTAAGTTTGCCAAAAATGCTACAAAAAATATTTTATAATAATTCTTGAATTATTAGTTATATTCTTAATATATATTAATTAGTATAATTTTAAAGAATGAATAAGCCTCCATAAGGTCAAAATGACAATTTATCAGACAATGGTAGTGTGAATAAGATTAGTGATAAACAGAAGATTAGTACTTTAAAAAAAGCTGTCATTGATCTAAGAGAAGAAAAAGCATAATTATTAAAGACAATATAGGATTTAACATAGAAGAATATAAATTTAAATTAGGAAAAGTTAGATTTAGTAAAATAGTTAATTTATAATTTAGGAAGAAAAATATAATTCCATGATTAGAGATTTATAATAATAAATTTAAACTCTCAACACTAACCAAGAAAAATAAAGAAATACTCTTGTTAATTCAATCGGATCATCTCGATTAACTTTATAAAATGATCAATTAAATAATAACAGCAATTACACAAAATAAATTAAATAACTTTAACAGTAAAGTTCATATTTATAATTAGAGAATTAAAATAGAAAACAGATGATAATGAAGCCCAACTATAAATACTTTAGACAGGTTATAAAGAATTAGAAAGAGATTTAAAATCAAAAGATTATTAGATTGATAAACTTACTAAAGAAGTTGAAGATAAGAATGCTTTAATTATTTAATTAAGAAAGAATATAGAGGATATTGAAAAAGATTTATATAATAAAATTAAAGACTTAAATGCAGAACGCATGTAATTATAGTTAAAATTGAAAACAATTGAAAAGGAAGTTTAGTTAAAAGATGAAGAGACAAGAGTAATATAAAAAGGGTTAGATGATTCCAGATTTAGAGTTGCTTAGATATTGAGTGAATTGGAGGAAACAAGAGGAAAATTCTTACAATATAAACTTACACTTAGTAATTAATTCTTAGATATTGAATGTCTTTTTATTTTGAGATAAAATTTATTTTAAGAATACATTTTTGAGCTTGAAACAACTGCCTAAAGATTTGTGTATAAAGCAAGCGATATTACAGATTTAAAAATAAAAGATGATTAATCATTTTATCTATCAGTTAAAGCTAGAAGTAGGGATGAAGTGTTTAAATTAAGTCCAGGATAAGATATAAAAAAGATATGCAAATAAATAAAGTATTTAATTAATTTGAAGATTAGAAACTTTTTATAAAGAGCATAATAATGTCTTGCTCTTTAATAATCCAGTTAAATTTAGAGTCCTAAGAATAACAGTCTTTTCGGAGGATTTATATCAATATTTGGAAGTAGTTCTTCAAAAAATGGTAGTCATACAGATAGTGAATAAAAATAGAAATTTTGATTGATTTAATACATATGTGTATAAGATTAATTAAATGAGATATTTAACACAAATATAAATAATATAAATATAAGAGTTGGGTATTTAAGCAAATAACATTAAGTTAAATTTTAATAATAATATAATTATATTATAATTAATGATGATAAAAATGGGAATCTCTCTGATTTACATTGATGCACAATTTTTATATTATCTGATATTATATATGATATTTCTCCTATATTTTATTATTAAAAATGAATATAATCTCACATAAAACATATAATGATGTAAATATTGAAGAGTATGAATAAAATGGATGGAATTTCATTTTCACTAAGGCTGGAATGTATAATACATCAGATTTGGATATGTTATAAGATGCATTGACTTTGTAAGGTATTCCAGACATTACAAATGGCAATAATTGTGGATTGATTTACAATAAGCAATGTAATTTTGGTTTTTTGGTGGATCCTAAAGATGCATTATATTTATGCAATTATTAAGCAAGAGAATCGAATTATGTTGATATTTAAAAGGAGTTGAAATCAAATAAATTAAACTATATATCTGTGATACCAGAACAAGCTTAACTTAAATATGCAAATATTTGGAATCAGAAATAAAATGAAGATATAAAAGTATTAAATAAAATATCTGATACATTTTATTCATCTCCTTATAAGGGCACAATAGTAGATGGGGATCAAATAGGTTATTAATTTTAAAGATTCAAACAAATCACCGGAATTAAAGGAAAATCAATATTTGAGAAATAATTGAATGAGAATCTTATAAAAACAGAAGTAGAGTATTTAAATTAAGTTTTTAATACAAAATCATAAACATTCCATTGTGAATATACATAAGA
Organism: Paramecium sonneborni; assembly: GCA_905182985.1. Lineage (NCBI taxonomy): Eukaryota > Ciliophora > Oligohymenophorea > Peniculida > Parameciidae > Paramecium > Paramecium sonneborni. Next base: position 650,502 of record CAJJDN010000003.1, read on the forward strand.
TGAGATACCATTAAATAATTTAACTTAAGTAAATTTAATGTTGTATAATAATTATAGGCGAATCCTATAAAATGGGCATCTCATATATCTTTGTTTGAAGATGAATTAGGTGATAATGGATTATCGAATTGTGAATATAGATTTAGAGTTATGGGAGATTGCTTTTTTGGATTGATTCGTAGTTACTTAAGAATTGATGATGTCTTAATAAGAATTCTTGATACAAGAATATATCATTAATTTGATTGGGATTATGTTTTAAGAGATTTTACACACAGAGAGGATTCTTGGGGTATAGATTCATTAATAAATTTAAGTTAATATCTAAAAGAATGGATTTAATTTTACTCCTTAATGGTCAACTGATCAGAACCAATCATTTATAATTTAAAATTCAGTTCCAATTTAATTACATATTAATGATAAAATATATTTTAAAGCTGCTTGACAGCTAAATGTAAATATTATATAAATATTTTACAAATAAATGTCTTAAAAGAAGTGTTTTTTTTACTAACCATTAATAAACGACAAAGGAGTTCATTGAAAAAGACTAAAAAATTACTAAAGGATTGATATATGGATTACTTTATGCATTAGTTGGATATGAAGTTGGATTGATTTTATTTAAATCTAAAAATTTTAAGAGGATTTAGAGCTGGCTCAGGTAGCAGTATGACATTTTATAGACTAGATATATTATTGAGTTTAAGAATATAGTTGATTTTTAAACTTTACAATTAAAAAATAAAAATAGAACAAAAGCTTATTTAATAACCAGATTTATAATTAAATACTTTTTGAAATATTATCATTATAAATTGAATAAAAAATCACAATTTTATTTCATCTGGTTTTTAATTGGTTCCTAATTTACTTGTACTTATGTTAGTTAATAATTCGACTAATACAACAATTAATAGATAAATGATTTAATTGGGAATCAATATACTAAAAATTAACATAACACTGGTAGCAAAAGATGTCATAATAGCTCTAATAGCAAAGGCTTCAATTTAATCAGGAAAGAGTGTTGTAGTAATAACCATAGTCATATTAGAAACAAGACAATCAGAAGTTCCCCATAAAGCTCCAGATATAAAACATAAAGTATAGTTATCAGTATAATAACTAATAATGCTAACAATTAAAGCCAATTCAACAATGATAGTACTAGTTGTAGCAATCATATAACGATTAACTCTATCTGATAAATATCCAGAACAAATTCCACTTATGAATTCAAAAACACCAAGAACAATAAATACATATGCTTACTTTTTAGCTATTTCATCTTAACTTTGATCTTCCGATTATGATGCAGCTATAAGTTTATACAAAAATCCTGTATAAAATGCTACAATAGTTCCTCCAAAATAATAATATAATAACATTGGTCTCATCTTTCTTGAACTTATAATAATACAAATTCCTCGAAGTTTTTCTTTTACACTCTTCACTTCTTAAGCTTTCTCAAATTTTGATGGCAAAAATAAAAAACAACATCCACTTATACCACAAACAATTGTCATCACTAAAAAATATATCATAGGAGATAGTTGTACTAAAACTAATCCCATTATATTTCCTACAATCTAAGAAGATTACATTAATGCCCAAAATATTCCAAAATACTTTCCTCTAGTTTCATTTGTACTAATGCTTGTTATATACCATGGTTATGAAACCCATAAAGTACTAGCACATATACCATTTATTATTGCACAAAAATTAACAATTGTATACAATATACTTTTACTGCAAACTCCATCTTGTGTACCATGTTCTTTACATTAATAAACAATTATTCCACATGACATATATAGTGTATACCCAAAAGATGAAAAGAACATAACCTATCCTTCTTAATACATTATATATACATATTTTGGATTAAATAATGCGCTAACATTAGGTGCAAATAAAGAGCTAATCCCAAAAGCTGCATATAATGAAAATAATGAAATCACTCCTAAATCATCATAATTTGCCTCTTTATAAAGAAACCCTATTAAATTAGCTGCTGAATTGAATGATGAAAACATGAAAAGGAAAATCGTGCCAAGCATAGCAGCTTTCCAATAATTTGATTTACCATCCAATTATTTATACTACATTAAAATTTAATAAAAAAATCAATTTCTTTTTCAATCTTCATCTATTCCTAATCAATTCAAATATAAATACACTCTTATTCTGATTAATTGATTATCTATACATTTGAATCTTTAATTTAAAATAATTAAATGCAATATTTTCTAAAAAAATTAGAAATTATTACATATAATTGTATATCAAGTATTAAAACACATTTTAACTAATGATATTTATGATCATTTATCAGACAAAAATTTTTAATAATCAAATTTAAATCATATTTATTATTTTATATATTTAATTTTAAAGTGATTATTTGAGTTTCTTTTAACATATTTATTAAAAAAACACTATTTTATTTAGCACTAAATATATCTTAAAAAAAGAAAAATAGATTATTTAATATCATTTAAATCAAATCTTTGAATTTTTTAGATTTAACTTATTTATTTTTATATATAAATTAATGAAATACAAAGATTTTGTAATTACAAATTATCATCTATTAAAAACAAGATTTTGAAAAGTATTTTTAATAAAATTTAAATATAAAAAATTGAACTTCAATTTATATTAATTCCAGCTTAAACCAAACTATCTAAGAGTACTTAATGAAAATCCTCTAATTTAACTCTTCCATCTTTATCTTTATCAGCCATAAACATCCAAGACTAAGCATCCTGTTGAGTTATTTAATATGGCATATTCAAATGTTGATAAGTTTCTTTAAGTAATGAATAAGCCTAAATAATAAATGATTTTTACCTCATTTTCTGTTATGAAACCATTTTTTTAAAATTTATTAAAAATTCTCTCTGCTAACTCAAGTTTTTTTTAAGTTCTTGTATTATATTAAGAATATTTGTTTTTTTCTGTTTCTAGTGGATACACAAAATTATTAGATAATTTACTTAAAGGTTATAAATTTGAGTTCGTAATACTCTAAATGGTTTGTTTATTTGAATTTTATTTTTCAATATTTGTTTCTGGAATTGCTTTTAAAGAATAATTTCCAGTTTCTTATCTAATGTCTTTTGAAACTATAACTTCACTTTCTATTTTGAATTCAATATTTTCAACCACATAACTTTGATATTAAACTTAAATAGGAGGATAGCCAAGTAGTTCTGATACTTTTTAACTATCTTCTTACTCTTGAGATAATAATTTTTTGGCATTATTTTCAACATCATCTTCTGTGATAGAATTATCTTAATTCAAATCCCAAATCTAAGCATATTGAAGTAGATCATCCTCAGTTAAAATAGGTTTAGGCAAATCTAATTTAGCATAGCAATCTTCTAACATTTTTTGTACTTAATATAATTAAGCAAAAACATACATGAATTAATACCAAGGTTACCATCTACCATATAATCTTTGAATAAATTTTATCCAATTTTAACTGCTGTCTATTGATCACAAAGCATTGTTATGATTAAAATAAATAATTTTATATATTTAATAAATGGATTGATTTGATAATTGAAGATTTGGGTTTGTGAAATATTTGTCTTAGAAAGTAATTAATTAGGATTTCTCTTAAATTTTGTAATGAATAAGAAATATCGATTTATAAATTGAATTACATAAACTCATTTATGAATTTAAAGAATAATTCACAATTAATAATAAGTTAATGTTTTAGAAAAGAATAAATTTCTAATTCTGATTAAGTTTTTCATATAAATTAAATTATTTTATGGATTATTAAGAATTATATGAATTGCGCAAAAAAATTGTGGATTGGAAAAAGAATCCAAAAGAAACAATTAATATCTTAAAATAATTAGAGTAAGCTTCACTTAATTTTGAAGCTGTAAATAAATCAAAGATATAAAAAACTATACATACTCTTACAACAGTTGATGATAAAAGTGAACCTTTAGCTGCAACAATAAAAGTTCAAGCATCTATAATTCAAGATAAATTAAAAAAGTTATCTCAAAATAAATCAATTGAAATTAGTAAGGTGGAGAAACAAAGTGAGAAGAACCAAGAAATCAAAATTTAAAAATAGAATAGTGTATAAACTATTTAAAGTAGTAAATCTTTACCTGATATTGATTTATTCTCAAATTATAAAGTTCCTTAGCCATCATATGTTGATCGTATAAAATATTTAACAGCAATTAGTAAATTATTTATTCTAAATATCTAAACATTTAAAAATCAAGATGATTTAAGCGATTCAGATTATTAAATAATAAAAGATTGTGTAGAAAAAATGGAAAAAGCAATTTATTATAAGAGATAAACAGAGAACAGTTCAAGAAAAGCATATGAATAAGATATTAAAATTTTAGCGGGCTTTTTGAAGAAAGATAAGAATGGTTCATTAACATATAGAATTTTTACATAGGTGTTTGATCCTATAGTTGCAGCATAATTAAAGTATTATAATAATAAATTAGAGCTGCTGATTGGGTTGATGATGAAACTAAATAAGAATAAAGTAGAATAATAAAAGAAAAAATGGAAGCAGAGTAAATAGGATTTTACAAAGATTTAAGTAAAAGAGAAATGGAAGGTGTTGAAGGTAAAATGTGTAAAGGATGTGGATAAAAAAAAGTATATTTAGTTGATGAAAAATAAACAAGAGCATCAGATGAACCAACTACTAAGTTTTTCGAATGTTATAATTGTGGAGATAAATTTAGAATATGTTGAATTCAATCATATCATATTTAATAATAATAATCTATTACAAAAAAAGGATAAATTATATTCAAAATAAATTGCAATTATTCAAACATTTTTTTAAATTCTGCTTCTAATATTAAACTAATATTTTCTAAACAATTATATTTCTTCCAATTCTCTACTACTTCAATTTAATATAGGTTTTATTTAAAACTAATTGAATATTTCTTTGCAGTTTTACTAATTAGATTATCAATCCAATTAGTTCTATCTTTATTATTCTAATTATCTTTAGTTTTTTTTTAAATTGATTTAATTTTAGGTTCAATCTTTTCTAATAAAACTTTATGTTAAAAATCACCAATATTATTATGATAATTCATAAACTTTTATATAATTTAGATAATTACTGTTTCAATTAATATTTATATTAAATAAATGCTAGATAGTACAACTAATCTTAAAAGCCCTTAATTTTAGAAATCAATTAAATCAAAATAAGAACTATAAAGTTTCTATCATTATTCAAAAATTATGAAATTAAAAGAGTTGACTTAAAAACCAAGTCAATTATCTATTAATTATAATTTAAGTTAACATAACTCTATAGGATTGCGATAAAGTGATCATATTAGCAATTTTGAGTTTTTTATTTAATAGAATTCTAGGCATAATTATCATAGACAAATAAGAGAGTAATATTAATATCATTCATAATCAGCATTAACAAAAAATTAGACTGAAAAAATTAATTGGTAGAAGCATAAAGAAAATTAAAAAAAAATAGAATAAGCTATTAATAAATACAAATTCAATCATTCTTTAGAAACTAATTAATAATCAATAACAAGAAGAAGAATTTAAAGATTATCTTCAGAAACTTCAACTTAATCAAAATTCTTTATTGAATCAAGACCAACATCTAAATAAAGAACTTAACTCTAAAATTAGATTTTATTAGATTCAAAGTAAAAAAAATAATCAATCAAAGCTGCAAGTACTTAACATTAAAGTTAAATTGATTAATATGATTATGAAATATCTCCAAAAGATTAAAACTTAGAAAATTTAGTTAATAAAATCTTAGATAGTAAGTAGGAATAATAATCAGAGATGAATGAAGATTATGAATCAAATGTAGAAGAAGAATAAGAGTTTGAAGAATAAATAATTGAAAATTAAATTATTAATCAAATAGAAGGAAGATAAGAATAAATTGAAAAATAATTAGATAATAATTTAAGAAGATAATTATAAAGAAATATAGTTAAATAGGACAATAAAAAAAATGAATAGGTATAACTCATAAATAAATAAACAAATCAAAAACTGCAATAAACAAAAAAAAAATTAAAAGCTTCAATATAATAATAACTTTTATATTAAAGCGATTAAATATAAACTGTAGCACCTATATAGTAAAAGTAATAATCAGAAATCTAAACTATTCTTCCTCCCTAAAAAACAAATGATGATAAACAATTAAAAAATAATGATGAATACATAAAATAATTAAGAGAAGAACAAAATTTATATAAATTAAATTAATAAATATTATAAAAAGAAGAGGAGAAAAATTAATAAATTAAACTACTAGAAATACAGAAAATATAAGAGGAAATTGAAAGAAAAAAAAATAAAAAAGAAGATTTTGTATATTAATTTTAAGAAGATAATACAGAAGAATAATTTATTAAAAAATAATAGTAATTAAAATTAGATAACATTGAATAACAAAAAAAAGAAGAAGAAAGATTGTTGAGAGAATAATAATAAAAAAGAGAAAAAGATGAATAATTAAATAAAGCTAAATAATTAGAAGAAGAAAAATAAAAAGAAATTGAAGAGAATAAAAAAAAAGAATTAGCTTAACTTATTTAAAAATAAAAAAATGAAATTGAGAAATAAATTTAGGAAGAAATGGCTAAATAGCCTCCTAAATTAGAAAAGTAAAAAAGTGTCTTAATCATTCCTAAATAGGTTTTTTAAGAGAGAAAAAAATCTTAAGAAGAAATAGAAACTTCAAATAGATAAATAAAAAGAGAAATAGAAAGCAAGATATAAAAATAAAAAGAGGAAGAAGAAAAAGAAGAATTAGAATAATTAGATTTTGTTGAATACATGTTGAGATCAAAAAATGTTTATGATGTGAATTATGATGTAATTCTTGTTTATTTAGATATAGAAATTTAAACTTTATGAAGATAAATTGAAGAAAGTGAAAGAGCCCCCAAATAATTTGGAGGAAGATGAATTGAATATTTATAATTTCCTAAAAAATTGGAAATAAATAAATAAAAAAGGATAAATAAAAATACTGAGTCTATAAATCAAAGAAATTTAAGAATCCACTAAAACTTGATTTATTGCTATTTTGAAATCAATGAAAGGTTTCATTACTTTTTTTACACTATTAATAATATAAAAAGTATTTAAAAATTAATTATGACATCAATTACATAAGAATATTCTTTAAATGAATTTCAATCATCTAATTTTCACAAAGTATACAGATAAATTTTATAGTGTAGCTTATAATAACAGTATTCTATGATAACGATGATTATAAAAAAAGATTAGAGGATTTATTAAAAATATTACCTCTAGATGTTGAAAAGTATGCTTTATCATATTGTAATGACGAATAAATAGCAAGAAATCATAATGTAAATCAATAATAAAATTTAGATTTAATAATTACCTTCTGTTTTAATTTCATCATATCCATAATTAATAAATGATTAAATATTCAGTCTGGAACCTGCATAAATTATACTAAAATTAGAAGATATATTTGAACAATTTGAAACTTAATTCAGAAATCAATAATAAAACTATTTTTAAAAGATTGAATCTATGATTTAAGAAAATCCAATAATGCTATTTATTGTAGGAACTCCTGAAAAACCAATGTGTAGATTTACATCAAAGCTTATTTAGAAATTATAGCCTTTTGGTATTCAATTTGGATTTTATGATATTGAAATTGATAAACTTATGGTTAATTATTTAAAACTATACTCAAAATGGCAAACTTTTCCTTAAGTTTTTGTGAATGGTAAACTAATAGGAGGAGCTGATGTATTTTTTTATTATTTAAAAGTAAGGCAACAGTAGAATTAATTGAGTAAAAGAAATTTGCGGAATTAATACCAAAAGATGCTTTTATGACGAAAACTTCAAAATTAGAATAAATTTAATTAATTTCAAAATACATCATTTTAATAGATGGGCAACCTGATTAAAATTGTGAAATTGCCAGAATCTTAACAGAAAAGAAAATTCCTTATCAATTTTACAACATTGGAATGGATTAAGAGGTTAGATCAGAAGTTCTCAATTTTCTCTCTAGTTATATTGAAACATCTCATAATTTAGAACCTCTACTATTATATAAAGTAATTATATTTAATTTATTAGAATACAATATATAATGAAATAACTTTAAAAAAAGAATTGAGTATTTTATAATGAAAATGATAGCATATATTAATTATTATTTTATTTATTCAAGATATAATTTTAAAATATTTAATATTCTATTTTTATTATTCTTAACCTGAATAAACAAACACATAAAAATTATATTTATTAAAACAATCATCTTCTAATGATTTTAGGTAAATAAATCTTTGATGGTGAGTAGATTCTCTCATGTTTACTTAATTTCCGATTTAGCGATTTAGCTCTTACAAAAACATCTAGCTTTTTTAACTATTTTGGATTTTTTTCTAAAAGTTTTGTACAATCTAAAATAGATTTCAACAAAATAGCTCCTCTATTTTTATTTTTAGAATCTTCATTGAATTAAGTACTTACAATTTTACTATTATTAGAAAATTCATCTATTTCTTTAATCTTTTCCATAGCTTTTCTTATTCCATCAGAAAAATCTAATATTGGATAATTTGAAAATTTAGATTTTTATAATATTGGAGTTTACAACTATCTTAAAATTGTATTTTCATTTAATTCTTTATAAACCTAATTTCTTAAAGGAGTTTTTTGAGATGAATTTTTGCGATGATTGCTATTGGTTTCAGATTTTATTTATTCATCATTACCTAAAGGTAGAATTTTGATATATGAATAATGTTAAGTTTTTTATCTGTTCAAATATTTATATTGATTTTAAGATTTAGATGCGGCATCAGGCAAGGTTTTACATTATTAAATTATGTCAATTCTAGTAGTTTCATATTTTTCTATGAGTCTACTTAATTTTCTCATATCTCTTTTAGGTTATTCTAAAGTAGGACTTATTAAAGGTTATTCATTTAAATTAGTAAATTACAATTAATTTCTTTTTGGAGCAATAGACAAGAAATCCATACTAACATTTAAAATATCAAATACTTTTATGTATTTTATTCTTTTTTTGAGTAAAGGTTGAGCCTTTTTAATTTTTCATGTTAAGTTATAAATTTAGGAATGTATTTAACAGGTAATTTGATATTGATTTTTTGTTCTTCAATTTATTTAATAATTTATCCACCGCATTCTAAACATTCGCAACTTTTATTTCTAACTAAAATTGGTACTGAAGTTATATCAAACTTTTTATTTAATGTGAACTATTTCTTTAATTCTCTATTATCCTTTAATAAATTTTTCAAATGAATTGTTTACATTAGGTAAAATATAATTATATACAAAGAGATTTAATTTTGCTAAAAATAAGTTTGCTAGAATTTTAGTTTATTTTTATTGAAAATATAATATTAATATTGAAATTTAATATATGATTTTAGAACATTCTGAATAACAATAAATAATAAATAAATTCATTGTTATTAAGCTTATTGAATAATTTTTTGTTGAGGTTGTTAGTGTAATGGACTTGACCCTTAATCTTAAGTTTGTGCTTTTTATAAGTCTTCTTCTATTTCTCTTTTTAAACGAGCTTCTTTATTCAATTACAATCTTTTTCCATTATCTCCTAAACAAACTGAATTCAGTTTTTCATTAGAATAGCAACAATCATATCCCCAACCAAGAACATCACTCCACCAACTACCCCAAACACTTGTATGATCACCATAAAATTAATCTTCTTAATATTTGCTTTTAGTTAAATCTTTTTTCTTTGATGGATTTTTAGGTAATCCATCTTCTTCATACTCAACATATTTTTCAGTTTATCCTAATAACAAATCCAATTGTGGATCAAAGTGATCTTCTCCACCATATCTATCAATTAAACTTTCCGCTCTTCCAATCTTTTATTCTTCCTTTTTTGCTTTAATTTATTTATACTATTTTAATTAATATGAATATCATACTGTTTTCTCTGTTAAAGTTGGTAATGATACTGTATTTAGATTTAAATTATGCTATTCAGCATATTACCATGCAAATCTTTCTTATTCATACATTTATAGAGTTTCCCCTGTCAATCTAATTTAATTTAATCCTTTAAAAACTTATTTCTCAGGAGGTAAATGAGGATTTGGATTTTCTCTTAAAGATCTAGATTTTGGATCAAAATATGCTGAATTGACATCTAAATTCAACAAATAATTAGCTCTATCTTCTCTGATACGTAAATTTCTCGTCATAGTCTTAGTTCTTGGATCTCTAGTTGTCATTTAAGTTTAATGTTCACCAGTTCCATTATCTTTAAATTCATCATCTAAATTGCCAGACTCTGTTTATTAACCTTCTTAGAGTCTAGCTTCTTTTCTTTTTTCTTCAAGAATCTCATATTCTTCTATTTATGATTTATAAGTTTCTGGATCATAGCCATTCCATCTATCTCTTTTTGCATCATAATTTAAACCAGCAACATTTGTTACAATGTCGTCTGATTAAATATCTTTACCAGTATATTTTGCTCCTATGGTTCTGGGTCTCTCACAACAATCTTTACTTTAATGCGTTGTGGACCCACAATTAGTACAAGCTCCTTTTTTAAATTTAAAATTTGTAGCTCCCTATTATTATATGATTTTTTAATATACTTTTGATCCTCTCTGATACCAATTATCAAATGTACTAGTATTCTATTATTTTCTTATTCTTTAATGTTTTAATGATGGAGTACTTTCCTTTAAATACCCTAATAATCACTATATTATTATACATGGTGCATTTATAATATATTAAGGCATATGAGGATTGATTTCTCTTCCATCTTCGTCATTTGTTATTTACATTAAGTCTTCTCGACCTTTTTTATTAAATGACATAGTAGAAGCAATTAATTATAATATTCATCAAAAACTCATAATAAAAATAGTTTTGAAATAATTTATATCTTATTGATTAAATAAAGTGTTATTTATAACTTAGTAAAATGAAATCAATATATTTTAATAATGAACGGATAACTAAAATGAACATTTGAATTTTTAACTTTAACTATTAAAACATTCTTTATGATCTATTCTTGTTTACTTTTAATATAGATTGTAACTAAAAATTAAGAATTACCCTATACGGATAATGCAGGAGGATTTATTAGTATTTCATTATCATTTTTGTTAAGAAATTCCATTTCAAGTGGTAATCCAATCAAACTATTATTCTTAAATGGAATCTTACAATCTAATTTCTTACCTAATTTAAAAGCCATTTAAATTACAGGTAAATTATAAGTTGCTAATTTATTGATTGAAATATACAATTCATTAATGTTTTAGGACATTCAATAGAGGGTAGTATAATTTAACTTTAAATTTAAGTATTTATTTATCCTTATATTTTCTAATGATTAGAATAAGATGCTGTTATAATAATGGTACCAAAAAGTCCTTTTTATTCTTTAATATTTGGAACTTTTAAAGCAACTTTCATAGAAAACTACTTTTATCCTGGACAAGCTAACATAAAACGATCATTGTAATCATATCCATTAAGTTTTCTGGCTGAATAAACATACTCATCTAAATCATCAAATTCTGTATTATGACATATTATTTATATGCCAATTATAACTGTCTCATTAGAAAGATTTTAAAATTATATGTCATCTTCACATATATTTCCTGGTATTACCATGCCAAAATTAATAATTTGTTTATTTACATTTAAGACATCTTTTATATCTCCTATCATCTATTTATACATTTATAAAATATTTTACTTTTTTTTAACGTCTAGACTAATTGTCTGAAGTCATTTTTTATATGAATTATTATTTTTACAATCTGAATAATTCTTGAGAGTTCTCTTTATCTGGAGAAGATGTTGCTTATTTTTGTGATTTATCAATAATTTCATCTTAAGGAATGGATTGTTATTCATTTAATTTATTTGGGCTTTCCGTTAACTAACTCATTTCTTGAACGATTTTTATTTTTTTAACTTTTTATTAAATGTTTTCAGTTAAATATAATTTATATTAAAATCATATAATTTATAATGAGCAGACAATAATTTAGGAATGCAAGAATGAGTCTTTTTGTAGGGAATATTTCAAGATTGGTTGAATAAAAAGATATAGAAAGAGAATTTAAGGTCTATGGAGATTGTACTGTAGATTTTAGAGTCAAAAATAATGACAGAGTAAATACATATATTATTTTTATTAGTATGCATTTATTTAATATAAAAGTGAATAAGAAGCAGAAGCTGCTAAAAATGCTTTACATTAAAGAGATTTATAAGGTATCTATTTCAATGTTATAAATTCTTTAAGGATTGAGAATTAATGTTGAATGGTCAAAAAAGTCAGGCAGATATGATGAGAATAGAGAACCTAGAAGAGATCGACCAAGAGATGATAGAGGGTATTATAATAAATTAAATAAAGATAATAAAGAGGAAATTATGATAGGTTCGAAAGAGAGAGAGAAAAAGAGAGAAAATAAAGAAAAAGAAAGTAATATATAAATTATTATTTATTAATTAGTTCTAAAAGTAGAAGCAGAAGTAGAAGTCCTAAAAATAGAAGTAGTCCTTAATATAGAGTTTCTAGAAGTTAAAGCATAGATAGTGAAAATGAACCTCCTAGAGATAAAATGTTATAAATATATTTATTTATTAGATTGAGAAAAAAATTGAAAGAAATGATGAGAAAAACAGATAATGGAGAATATAAAGATTGAATTTGATCATTATTATTTTAAAATTAATTCGATCCCAAAATTGATAGATAGCACAATCTAATTATTTACAATTAAATATTATTATTATTTTAAAAATTATAATGGTAAAATATCAATTTACAAGTTATGATGCTGAAGAATAAATAAATTAATTTGCTAAATCTTAAGAATTTATTCAAATGTAAGCAAAAGTCATAGAATAATTGCAAAAAGATAATCATTTTTTAAAGTAATAAGTTGAAAAACTTACTATATAATTACAAAATACATATGGTAAACAAAAAAATATTCTTAATATTTTTGGAGAAAGTTAAATCTAACAAAATACACCAAGTTCCTTAAGAATGCTCTAATTTAATATAAAAAAAAAAAATTTAATACAATGGCAATATATTTAATTTAAGTACTAATAATAATAGATTACAAAATTCATAAGAACTTGACGGAAAAGGTCTTTTTTCTTTTATAAATAATGATAGCATAGAATTTACATAGGATAGTAATTAAAATCTACCTAAAAAAACTTAGCCTCTATTAGAATAACCATCAAGTATATAAGGAAAATCTTTATTTAATTAACCAAATGAATCTAAAAATACTTCAAATAAAACTGAAAACATTTTTAACCTATAAATTGATAATAATAAGCCAATTTAAAGTCTATTATTTAAAGAATCTAATGATATGAATTAATAATTTAATAAAAATTAATTATCAAATTCAAATCCTTCTATTTTTGATAAAGGAAGTAATCTTATTAATAATTTTGAATAAAATCAATCATTAATTTTAAATACACCATAATAATAAGAGAATTCTCTTTAAAATGGAGATGAATCATTATAGAAAAATTCATAAGAAGAAGAAAAAGAAGAACCTGAATCAGATTAAAAAATTTATTTCAATCAATTAATAAAAAACTCTTAAAATATTATTTAAAAATTTATTGATATCAAACAATAAAATAAAAATAATTAAGAATAATAAGATTTTGAAATTATTAATGACTCATCATCTTCTAATATATCAAAAAATATTTCAGATAATGAAGATAAGATTCTGTAATCTGAAGATATAAATAATGAAGGATCCATATGAGCCTAATAATTTATTTTATTATGAAAATAATATATTTTTGAGTTAATTTTTCAGTATTCTCATTAATTTCAATGAGATGATATATCAAATAATTTAACTTTGTAAATTAAAATGAATAAATGGACACTTAAATTTGAAAATTAGGCATTGGAATCTTAGTTTTAAGCAAAATAACAGGATAATCATAAAACCTTTATTTTTAAAGTTATAACTATCTCATCAATTATTTTGCATATAGGAAAACTTATATCTGATTCATTTTAAAACTCACCTTTAAGAATAGAATTATAAGCCCCAGGATTGATTGTGTCATTAATCACTTTAATAGTATTATTTAAGTATCCTGAATATTCTTCAAATTTGATGACTTTACTAAATTACTCGTTTTCAATAGTCTAATTTTGGGTTGACAACACTTATGGTTAATAAAGAAGTTTTGTTTTAGGATCAAATGTGATGGCCACATAAATGATTCTAATGATGTCTTTAGACTTTTATCAAATAGTTCCATAGATTGTAATACAATGTATTTTAAAGTTGTTGATAATGAGTAAATATTAAGAGGAAAATTTGAGGGCTGTTACAATAATATATAGTGTACTTGTTGCAATAAGTTCAATCGTAGCTTATTATATAATAGGCTAAGCTAAGAGAAAGCAGTTTTTATTGACTGTCAAAGAAGATAGATATTGTAAAAAATTTTTTTATTTTAGTACAATATTTACCGAAATTTATTTCAGTCCCTTTTATGTTTTTTGAATATTAATAAGGATAGTTTTAGCCTATTCTAGTAAGTAAACAAAATAGGATAAAAAAATGGAATACAAATCTTTGTGATGGTTGTAATTTACGAAGTTTAATTAGATATATTCATTTTGAAAATTAAACTTTGGAAAGCTATTTATTGGAAAAATTAAGTACAATAAAAAGCTCTTTTGAATAAGGTAACATAATTGATGAATTTTCTTTCACATTTAGAGGATACTCACAACTAGATGTAATAATCACAATAACAGACAAAGTTAAATTTTTAGTAAAGTTTATAAGTTCATCTTAAAGCTCTTTATAGGAGAAAATTGCACTTGATAAAATTAATCATTTTTATCGTTTGATAAGAGAAGTTTTTAAGTGCATATAAAGACCTGAAAAATATAGAAACATATTATTCGATATTTCTATTCAATTTATATCTGGATTTTATTTATATGGTAATAAAGAAGTTCATTTTTATCCAGTTGAAACTGTTAGAAATGTGATTAAATTTGTTGGAGCATCAAATGTTTTATTAAATGCTGATTAATCAACATAAGGTTTTAGTTTGATAGGTTCAAAAAATTAGTTTTCTGTATTTTTTTTATAGATTTGTAGAATATTAAAGATTACTCATAGTGAACTTGAATTTATAATAATAAGAATAAGCATGTCATAAGAAAATTAATTAATTTTTGAATTTTCTCTAAAAAGAGAGAATTTATAAAAATTTATTCATTTGTATAAGATAAATAAATTTTTGTAAGCTTTAGAGTTAGTTCTTTTTGAGAAAAGTATAGATTTTCAGAATGAATGCTAATTAAAAATGAGGAGAATTTCAATTGATGATCCTAAATAAGTAATTTGAAAATTAATTTCTTGTTATCTATTCTAATAATAATTTCTTATATAAATATTAATAGTAACAATATAATGGAATACGATTACATCGGAGCTATTAAAATAAAAGATGGGTTATTTTTAGGAGATCAATTTGCCTCTTAAGTATAGAATTGAATAAAGATTATAGGACTTAGAATTTATTGTAACTAATAAGGTTTCCAGAATAGTTAATTGTGCTTCAAAACAAATTCCAAATCATTGGGAATCAATAGGTATAGTATATATGTCATTGCCATGGATTGATAACGATACTTAAGTAAAATTTGATATAATAAGGTTATATTTTAACAAGAGGAACTAATAAATTAAGTAATTAAATTTATTGATGATGCATTGAATAATGGAGAAAGTGTTATTGTACATTCAATAAGAGGGCATAATAGATCTATAGCTGTTCTTTGTGTTTATTTTATGAAAAAGTATAGATGGACTTTATATAAAACTTTATAATTTATGCACAGCAGACGGCCAGATTTAGAAATTAGAGCTAATTTTTTTAATTAACTGTTGGCAATAGAAACCAAATTCTAAAAAAATGGTTTGGGAGCAAAAACTTATAATTGGGAAGAAGTATATACTTAAGGAGACCCAGAAGAAATGGTTTTAAGAAATACATATTTAAATGCATAACCTTAAGGAGTAGCAGAATTTAAAGATCATGATTAAAAACCAAAAACTTAAAAGTAATTAATTAAATAATTTAGATTACGTTTTGCTGAAAAAATCACAATGTATATTCCACCTTATGAAAAAATAGTATTTAATAAAAAAAAACAAACTTAAGCTATTGAAACTAAATCTTGTTTGACTGGAAAGACATTATAATATGAATAATAAATTTAATAATCTCCTCGTGCAACTACTAATTTAATGTCTTAGACTCAACCCTTATAACCTATTTAACCTGCTCATTAAAGGCCTTCATCATAAGATGTAAAGAAAGTTGTTGTTAAAAGTGATAGTTCAAAATTATAATAGTTACCTGAAGCTACTTGTAAGCTTTAACTTTATTATAGAATCATTAAAACCTAAGAAGTAACCAAATAATTATATGGATTCAGGTGATTAATTTTTTTTACAATCTTAACAAAAAATCAATTAGAATTCTAATTAAGGAGTATTTTAGAATGAAAGAAGACCTTAAACAGCCCCTAATTAATTAAGAGCACCTAGACTTCAGGTTACTCCATATAAAAAAAATAGTACTGGTAATTAAAAATAAGAATTAACTATTTAACCAAATGCATAATTTAAACCTATTGGTAATAGATAAAGAGCTCATTCACCAAATGCAGTATATAATGCAAATCCTTATGTGTAAAAATAATTTAAAACTAAGCCTTGGAAAAAATGAGTTTGTATTTATTTCTTTATTAATATATATTTTTAAATTATTTCAAAGACCTTTTACTATTATATTTACTTATTCAGCATTTAATTCTTATTCTACCTCTTATATGGCTAATTATAACAGATTTTATCTAACTTTAGTTATGTAATTTTAATCATACTATTTTTCTTAAACTAATTTACCTTCTGTATATAAAATAAACAAAGCATATAATACAAAAACTCCACAATCCTAATTATTTAAATATAATTCACTTATGATGACTTTTATTATGGACTTTTTGTCTAAAATCTCCATTATATTGGGGCTGGCTTTTTATAATCTAAAATCTTTAAAATTCCTTCTTTTATATCAGAATAAACTGACAATGCAGAATCCTAATATAGTATTGTTTATGTTGAATTATCAATAATTAAACTTATCCAATGTGTATTTTTTAAATTTATTGGGAAAAAAGCAAATGAATGCTAATAAACAGGATTTAAATCAAGGTTCAATTAATTTTATTTTAAATACTAATCTAGTTGATTTTGCATTGTTTGTAATCTAAACTTGCCTTCTTCTGGTTTTGAATATGAAACATTTTGGATTACAAATTAATATTTTTTACCATTTTGTGTCTCCTAAAATTATTAAACTACTTATTATTATTATTTATTCTCTTAAGGTTTTTATTGTGATTTTTCATAAAAAGGTCCATTAATATCGGTAGGTTATGATGGTGGATAAGGACTATCTAGCGTTATTAATTGAGCCTAATCTTTTTCATTTGTTTATAAGACATTAGTAGGCAATTGTTTAGTCAATTAAGGCATAAAATCAACAAAAAAGTAACAATCAGCAAGAAAAATCTTATCTATAATAAATAATACCTATGTTTTCTATTAGAAATATTTTTTAAATAAAGTCATAAAAAATAACATATGTTAAGACGTCAACTGTCTTTCTCGATATGCTAATTAGTATAAAAACTGATAATCTATTGTAACACCATTTTTTCTTTCATTGATTTTTAAGTATGGTCTCAATCTGTCTTCTACCATAACTTATGCGTTTTATTAGGCTTGTTTATACATTCTTAACACGAATAATAGAAAATTATAAATAATATTAATAATAATTCCATTTTATATAATTTAGACTCAACTTTTTTAAATTATATCTTCAAATAATTACTAATCAATATTTATTTATGAACCTACAACAGCAAGATTATACAGAATCTTTTATCTAAAAGTAGTTACAATTTTTTAATCATAATCATAATTCTTATTTTATAAGGTATATAGAAGCGAAAGCAATATGAAAACTCCACAATCATAACTAAAATAAACTTAAATAATACCCATTAACTTATTAATTATATATTTCCCTCTTTTAAAATTCTTTCGGTTTAAAATTTAAGTATTCTAAAATAGAATAAATAGCTTAAATGATGATAGGATCCACTTTTTTATAATATGAATCAAAGTAATATATCTGCTTTGTTTTCAAAAATATCACCACGCTAATCCAATGAGCTTAGAGTTGATTTATTGGAAAGTACCAAAAATCTTAATCTTTTAATTATTCCTCTGTGATATTATTCATTTCCGCAAATTATTTTATTAATAAAGGTAGCTAGGATTTCTATATTTTTTCTTATGGAACTGCCTTTTCTACAACAATTGTGTTAATTTAAAAAAAAAATTTTTTTTCAGGTTATACCTGTTTCTATTCCCCAACTGGAGCCTAAGCAACAGAAGAAACTTATTGAGTTTATTAAACCTAGGAGGATTAGTTTTATACGTTTTGAATTTGATTTTTTTCATTCTATACTTATTTCTTCGAATCCAATTGATCTGTAGTTTAATCGTTCTAAGTTTCTTAAAAATCTTTTAGTTTTGAATTAGATTAAAGATATTATTCGGAAATTTCTGCTACATCAGCCTTATTTGATTTATCTTGCAAATTATTAATACCAACTTATGATTAGATTTAAGTATTATTAGTTTATTTTTTCGTTTCTGAATTTTTTACGTCTTTTGTATTTGAATTATTTTTCAAATTATCCTTACCTTGACTTTTTTCATGGTGAATAGTTGATGCTGTATTTATTGAACTTTATTTATTTTGTGATTATGGATTTATAATTTCTGATTGACTTGAGGTAGATTTTTTTTTTTAATTCCCATCAGCCATTTATTGAGATTGACTTGAAGGTCCTTACTATTACTATTTTTCTTAAAATTTCTATTTTTCTGAAGAATTTTATTTTTATTGTTATTTTTCTTATTATTACTGTTATTTTGATTATTATTATTGTTATTATTATTATTGTTATTATTATTATTGTTATTATTATTATTGTTATTATTATTATTGTTATTATTATTGTTGTTATTATTATTGTTGTTATTATTTTTATTGTTATTATAATTGTTCTTATTATTACTATTATAATTAAAGTTATGATTATTATTGTTACTATGGTTTTTATTTTTATTCATCTTATTACTATTGTTCTTTATCTTTTTAAATTTACTTCTCACTAGATTATTATTTTTGATTAAATGATTAATCTTCTTTTATCACTGACACTTATTGTTAGGAATCTTTGTTTTCATTTTTTTTGGATAGATCAGATTTATTTTGTTATTAATTATTTTAAGATTCCTCTTAAGAATCATTTTATGATTTCTAATCGTCTTATTTATTTTAATTCGTAAAATTTAGTCTGGATTCCAAAAGATTAAGGTTCTCATTTATTTTTTTTTAATTTATCTATTCATTTTCAGTTTTAGTATTAGTTAGATTTGGTGTTTTATAATCTATATGTATAATTTGAGGTTCTGATTAAGGCGCTAAAGACTGTTGTGATGATACTACAAAGTCAGCAAAAAAGTGACAAGTAGCTGCAGCTAACTATATTTATTATAATTTATTACTTTGATTTTTGGATAAGCTTTTTTGAATAAATTCATGTAGAATTATAATTGGGAGCTTTCCAAAAAATCATTCTCTTATATTATTCTCAAAAATTTATATTCTACTGTCACTCCATAAGTAATATTTCTTTAATTAAAATCACTCATTAACTTATATTAATCAGGTTCTTTATAAATAATATTCTATTGAATTTTCGTTCTTAATAGAGTTTTAATGGGACATTCTGGATCTTTTTAGATTTGTTTATCTTCATGAATTTCTTTATTCATGTTATTTAGAAAATATATTTCTATTAATTTTTTTCAAATATGTAATTAAATGTATTTTTAAATATCGGGGTTCTATACATTTTATTACATAAAATTAATTCATAAATGCATCAAGAAAAAGAAATCTCGAAAAATTGGTTGAGGGTTGACCCTTTTGACTGTCCAATTTTGAAAGATGGACCAAAGCATTAACCTGAAAAATTTAGCGAATATATTGAATTAAAGGATGATAATGATAAAGTGATAGGATTTCTAGTAAATCAATAATAGTATTTTTTTGATGAAGATGGAGGGTATGAATGTAATTTAGGTGTATAGATGGAGAGATGAAAATGGTTGTTATTATGATAAAGATGGTTAACCAGCTGGATGGTTTGTTTTACATCCAGGCGATATTTATCATGAACATTTCTATGATCAAGATGGTTTGTATGTACCAACAGATATTGAAAATGATAAAATTTCAGATGATGATAAAGACAGTGATTAATTGGAAGTTTAAGAAAATGATATTAATAGTTATGAAACATCCTGAAATATATCTATTGATTTTCATATATTTATGGAGCATTAAATAATATTATATTATATAAAGTATAGATTTTAACCTAATGCAAAACAACATGAATGAAGATCTCAAAAACATAATAAAAGCAGGTTGGCTAGAAAAAGAATCTCGTGTATTTAAATCTTGGAGAAAGTATTCTATATTATTCACCCATATTAGAAGATGGTTTGTTTTAACAACGACAACCTTATATACTTTCAAGGCAGAAAAATAATATACTAATCCAACAGAGATTATTCCTTTATCAACTATAAGTACAATTAAATCATGTTAGGATGAAACAAACAAAGAAAATACATTTGTATATTTGTGAATAACATTAGAAAATCGATACACCCGAAACAACATTTTTTCTAATGTCAAGTAATAATTTAGAAAAGGAAGCTTGGATTGGGGCTATTGGTAAAGCTATGGTTAAATTGCATATGAAAAAAAATTAAAAAGATGATGATTTCGATTGATTGCTAATAAATAAAATTAATTTAAAGTATTTTTTTATCTTGACACTCAACTTGCAATTCAGACTTTTCGATATTATAAATTTAAATTCAATTATTTATAACTTACAAAAACACGTAACTTTTTATGTTTTTTTTATAATAATTTGAAATAGATTTCTTATAATAAGAATATTGTCTAAATAAACCATTCGAAAACTATTTTATTTTTTGCAAAATTTGTTGATTTTTTAAGATTAACATAGATTTTTTAAATACTTCGTTTTGATTCCATATATTAATGAGATATAATTGAAATAGTTAAATCAATATCATGAAATAATAGATTCGAAAAATTTTTCAACTCTTCTCAGAAATAAAGAAACTTAACTTTTGAAATATTATATAGTTCTATATAAACATAAGATTTTAAATAAAAAATATTACCCTGATTAAGATAATGCCTATGGAGGATTAATAATTGTAAAATTTTAGTTTAAATTTACAAATCTTGATTTGAATATAGGTTGCTGAATTAATTTGCTACTTTTATATTTTAAAACAAATAAAATTATGATTTATAGGATATTGAGTTATAATTAAGAGTTTTATCAAAAATGTATATTACAACATTTTTATAATAAGTAATAATTATAAATTAAAAAGTTGTTAGCTCTATTTTAACCAGGCGTTAATTAATTAGAATATAAAAAAACAATTATATGTAGATCAAATATGGTAAGTATTTTAATGATTATAAGTTACTATAGGATAAAAGTTGTATTATAATAAAATTATGGTTAAATTGAAAATAATATGAATCGATATCTTTAATAGTTTTTTAGCTTATGCAATCGGACTAGAGGACTAAAATTTTAAAAGAAATGATATTAAATATATAAATAAAAATTTAATGTAAAAAAAGTTGAGGTAAAATGAAAAAAATAACAAAAATTTATTTGTTTAATCAAGAGTAGTATTATATATTTGGTTAATAAAAGTTTAAATATAAATTTATGGTATTTTGAATAATATATTTGAAAATGAGAGTTTGTAAAAGAAAATGCCTCAAATTTAAATAAATAAAATTGTGTATTAAATGTCCCAATTCTTACAACCAACCATCTTATTATTAAGAGAAGGCACAGACACATCATAAGGAAGAGCTTAGATAGTGTCTAACATCAATGCTGTATAAGCTGTGGCTGATGTGGTAAAAAGTACCCTTGGTCCAAGAGGAATGGATAAAATGATATAGACAGGTCCTAAAGTGACAATTTCTAATGATGGAGCTACAATTCTAAATTTATTAGAGGTTGTTCATCCAGCTGCTAGAGTATTGGTAGATATTGCCAAATCCTAAGATGATGAGGTTGGTGATGGTACAACATCTACAACATTGTTGGCAGCTGAATTATTAAAAGAAGCTAAGCCTTTTATAGAAGAAGGAATTCATCCATAAATAGTGATTTAAGGATATAGAAAAGCTTTGGAATTAGCATTAGAAAAATTGGAAGGGTTTTCAATAAATATATCTCGAGATTCTCCAGAAGATAAGAGAAATACTTTATTGAAATGTGCTTAAACAGCATTAAACTCAAAATTAGTATAATAATAATAAATTTTAATTAGTTAGCCAATACTAAATAATTCTTTAGTGAATTAGTTGTATCAGCAGTAGAAAAGTTAGACCCAAATATTTTAGATAGAGATTTGATAGGAATCAAGAATGTAACAGGAGGAAGTGTAACTGATTCATTTTTAGTTGATGGAGTTGCATTTAAGAAAACATTTTCATATGCTGGATTTGAATAATAACCAAAAAGATTTGAAAATCCAAAGATATGTTTATTAAATTTAGAATTAGAACTTAAAAGTGAAAAAGAAAATGCAGAAATTAGAATTGAAAAACCAGAAGAATATTAATAAATAGTGGATGCAGAATGGGCATTAATTTATGAGAAATTAGAAACTATAGTAAAAGCAGGTGCTTAAATTGTATTATCTAAACTTCCAATTGGAGATTTAGCCACATAATATTTTGCTGATAGAAATATCTTTTGTGCCGGAAGAGTTGCTTAAGAAGATCTTCTTAGAGTTTAAAAAGTAATAGTATTATTAATTAATAAGGCTACTGGAGGATAAGTTTAAACAACAGTAAATGGTTTAAATCCAGAAACTTTTGGAACTTGTGGATTATTTGAAGAAGTTTAAGTAGGAGCAGAAAGATATAACTTATTTAAAAATTGTCCATAAGTATTTAAAGATTAAAATAATATCTTAGTCTAGAACAGCTACTATAGTATTAAGAGGAGGAGCCGAATAATTTATTTAAGAAGCTGAAAGATCTTTAAATGATGCTATTATGATTGTTAGAAGATGTTTCAAAGCTAACAAGATTGTAGCTGGAGGTGGAGCTATTGAATTAGAATTATCTAGATATTTAAGACATTACGCTAGATCTGTAACAGGAAAGACATAATATATTGTTAATTCTTATGCCAAAGCTTTAGAAGTAATTCCAAGAACTATTGCTGAAAATGCAGGATTAAATTCTATTGAAATTATGAATAAACTTAGATAAAGACATGCTTAAGGTGGAGATGAAGGTAGATGGTACGGAGTTGATATTAATGGATAATCAGGAGTTTGTGATACTCATTCTTCCTTTGTTTGGGAACCTAGTTTAGTCAAAAGGAATGCTCTTTGTTCTGCAACTGAAGTATTTTTATTATTTATTTTTATAGGCTGCTTGCGCAATTTTATCTATTGATGAAACTGTTAAAAATCCGAAATCTGATTAAGATACAAAAATGAAACCAAAAGGATAACCAGGTAGACCACCTATGGGAATGAGAAGATGAATGTCATATAAAAAATAACATATATATATTAATTGAATTTTGTAGCTATTTATTAAATATTCTGGTTTTGATGATAACAATTTGTATAATTAAATCATTCTTCTCTTAAAGGCACAATTGCAGGAGCAACTATTTTTAGTACTTCAACAAGTCTCCTGTGGCAATTCAATACAGCTTAATGATCACCATCTTAAAATTTACCTACAGGTCTTTATCCTAATTAGTCAAATTTATTTCAAACCTGTAATTTATTTATAGCATACTCTAAATAATCTATTTACTGTCTCTTGATTTGCAATTGATAGGATACGGTCTGCTTATGCTTCACTCATCTTTCAAAAATTTAATTTATATATTTAATAATGTCAAGAATTCGGATATATTTTGTATTCCACACTTAACTTTTTTTAACACATATATTCTTAGCTATTATAAAACATTATACTATCCATATTTTCTATAACAGATGTCTATATTTATATTTATCTATTACATTTGCTTTTAAACTTATTCTTA
>CAJJDN010000003.1:675692-700180 GCA_905182985.1 Paramecium sonneborni
TAAATATTCTGGTTTTGATGATAACAATTTGTATAATTAAATCATTCTTCTCTTAAAGGCACAATTGCAGGAGCAACTATTTTTAGTACTTCAACAAGTCTCCTGTGGCAATTCAATACAGCTTAATGATCACCATCTTAAAATTTACCTACAGGTCTTTATCCTAATTAGTCAAATTTATTTCAAACCTGTAATTTATTTATAGCATACTCTAAATAATCTATTTACTGTCTCTTGATTTGCAATTGATAGGATACGGTCTGCTTATGCTTCACTCATCTTTCAAAAATTTAATTTATATATTTAATAATGTCAAGAATTCGGATATATTTTGTATTCCACACTTAACTTTTTTTAACACATATATTCTTAGCTATTATAAAACATTATACTATCCATATTTTCTATAACAGATGTCTATATTTATATTTATCTATTACATTTGCTTTTAAACTTATTCTTATATGATTTAAAATTTCCTATCCTTATTTTTTAATACCTGTTAGATTCAAAATTAATTTTCCTTTCTACTATTACAATAATTGTTTAGTCTACTCTTAACACATAATGTTACTTTCCAAGTAATTTGTTTATCATTTATATTTTATGCTACTGGCATTGTTTTTAAGTCATCAAATTCTAAATCTTTCTCTAAATTCACTTCTATTACAATATCTTGTAATGGCACTTACCATTAATCATTCACCTTATATTGAAGACAATAACTAGCGAATTATTATTTACATTCCAATCTATATAAAAATATAACAGGAATCCTCTATTATGTAAATGCTTTTGTAGGAATTATATAATCAATAATTGCCTTGGGATTCTTATAATTAGCTTTTTTAACAATCATTTTATAACTATTCTCGTTAAATTATTGTAATTCTAAAGAATTTGGAGTTATTCTTCTTTAGCATCCATATGTATCTTACCAATATTAACCTAAAAGTTACAAATTTGATTAATCATCATTAGTAAAATCTCCATCTAAAGCTATCTATCCAAATATTTTAAGTTCTTTTAATCTTCCATCTTTCTATGCTATCACCATTTTCTCAATCATTTTTAATTATGGTTCATTTTATTTTACTGGAGATAAACTTAAAAATGATAAATCAGGCCCAGAATTTGCTTAAATTTGAGCTTGTATTTAATTAGTTGGCCTATCATCTAGATCTAATAGATCATTTGCATTTTATTGTAATTTTGGCTTCACTTAAATAGGATTAGTTTTTGGTTATTCATCAGTAGAAATTTATGCTTATTGAACTTAGATTTTAGGAGCCTCTATTGAAGTAAAGTTTTCTCCATAATCTAATAAATTAATCTATCTACAATGCTATTACTAAATAGGCTTTGTTTATTATTATTTGCTTTATTAGTTAGTATTATCTTATTGTCCTCCTGCTCTTTACATTTATCCTTAAAAAATAAGCTTCATTATTTGAATGTCAGAACTGCTAATACCTTTATATTGATTTACAAGCTATGATTATTTTTAGGTATGTTATTTATATTAGATATTAGGTTTTTATGGTTAATATTTTTGGAATATGTTCTCTTTATGAACTTACTTGCTCTTCATTTTAAATGCACAATCATAAAGATTCTTTTTGTATTTTTATTTCCATTATACTTCTTCTTAGCTAGATTTATATTCATCTGAATTTATTATTGGTTTTATAAGCATATTAATTATATCTATTTCTTTTTCTATAATTTGTTGTTTTTTTGCATATTTTAGCGGTATATTTGCAATTAGATTTTTTTCAATAGTTGCTTATAATGATGAAAATTTTTAAAGATGATCACAATCTGCAATACATTTTGAAGATGCAGATACTTTAACAGCTAAATTAAATTATAATTTTTGAGGTAAGAATTCTTTAGTATACAAAAATTCTTCGAGTATAAGTAACATCTAAGAGTAAAAATAGAAATTTTACTTCTTAATATTTCCTTGTGGTGATTTCTTATTTATAATTATTTGCATAAAATTCTGCGAGTTTTTTAATTGCTTCATATCCCAAGAATAATTCATTTCGTTATACAATAACTAAAAATATTGCCTAAAGAAATTAGATTGATTTGAATTACATCTTTATTTACATTACAAATACAAAGGTAATTTGAATCTAAAACAATAGATCTATCAATTTTTTTTCCTGCCTCTAAATGATTAAATGATGAATACTAATCTGACTAAGAATATAGTTATAAATATCCTTAGAATATTGCAAAGATAATTCATGAGAATAATCATTAGATGAGACAACAAAGATATTTTAACCTCTCTTATTTTGTATGATGATTGAACATATTTTCATAGTTTTTTATTATATTAAATAAATATATTTTCTTAATTCTCTTTATTTTAATCTCTTATTCTAATTTTTTCTCGACTTTAACAGCGATCTGCTGTTCTTAATTTAAATTCTTTAAATTCTGTAAGTGGTTTATTTGATTTGAAGATCTAAAATTTAATAGGATTGATTTGCATTTTTGGTTTTGATTTTAATTTTGATTTTTTTTGCTAAATAGGTTATTTTATTTTTTAATTGCTTAGATCAATTGACTATGATCTATATCGATGGGATAGATTAGTAAAATAGGAAGTTCTTTTTATTTCACTTTAACTTATGGAATAGTGAAGTGAATGAGTTTCTATTTATCGAGTTTTTCTAAACATTTTGTAATTAAATTTAAATTATTAAATTAACATCTCTATCTAATTTAATATGTAAAATGTTATTACTCCTGAAATTGTAAGAACATTTAATAACCCTTGTGATAAATTTTTATGTAAACCATCAGAGGAAATAAAATTTATAAAATTTATACTTAGAGATGCTGATGATAATTTTATTTTATTTGACTTTGATAATGATGAAGACAATTAATAATAAGAAGTATTGAGTTATTAATTTACACCTCAATATTTTGA
Source organism: Paramecium sonneborni (assembly GCA_905182985.1). Classification (NCBI taxonomy): domain Eukaryota; phylum Ciliophora; class Oligohymenophorea; order Peniculida; family Parameciidae; genus Paramecium; species Paramecium sonneborni. Next base: position 678,643 of record CAJJDN010000003.1, read on the forward strand.
TATTAAGACTTTAGGAGCAACTAAAATATTCAAAACATTTGATAAACCATTAAAGAATTTACTTCTTATAGATAGGTATTTAATATAAAATATTTATTTAGGTTTTATTTTAAAAATAATCTTATTAAAGAATATGAATTTCGTTTCCCATTCTGTATACCACATTCAACAAATACTTGGGAATCAATGTATGATTAACCTGCATTAGGTGCTAATTTAAAGGATTAAATGCTTTTAAATCCATGGGAAACAAAAAGTGATACATTTCTATTTATAGATGGAAAGTTAGCCAATCATGAAAGAATAGAATATGATTTTAGTGGAGATCAAGAAGATTTTGATTGAAAAATAAATAGTTTGTATTAACTTTAATTAAATTAATGAATTCATTATAATAAAAGTTGATGCTTAGTATTGGTACTCAAACTAAAACAGATAATTCTTTACTGCCTGATATTGTGTAAAAGAGTCCTAGAATGATACTTCGCAATTTAAAAACAACTAAACTAAAGAGTTTAGAATACATAAATACAGACAGAGCTTTAGATGGGATTGTATCTAATCATTCAAGATAAACATCTTTATAAAAGATGAATTTATCATAATGTAAATAAAGAATTAATAAATTGGCTAACGATGATAATCGTGTTTGTTTACCTAATTTAAAAAAATGGAATAAGGAAAAAGCTAAAAAAATGTTATGTGAATACATCAAATAAAACAATAAATATACAAATAAAATAATTGTTAAATTGCCTGAATATGAGAAAAAAGCTCCATTTATTGCAGAATAATTTTCATTTATTGAGAAAATATTTCCTTAAAATTAAAAGTTTAGAAGGTAATTAGGGTTTAGTGAAGAAAGTATTTTAAGAAATAATTTATTGCTTGAAAAGATGCTTTTAGAAAGATTATTATGAATTCTTATTTTATACTATTTATGTATGATTATGAAATTATCTCAATCTGTGAAATAAAAGAAGTCATGGGCATTATTATCATATAATCTCATGCAGAAACAACCAACTATTTTTAAATGAAATGTTTACGTCCATAACTAAACACAGCTGGGAACCAGAAATTTCTAATATTCTTTCTATACCATGCACCATAGAAAAGTCTTTTGAATAAATATTCTTTAGGTCCTCCATACATATAATGGAAATTATGGTGTTGATTAGATAATGATCTTGAGTGTTAAATGAAACCCTTTTTATTAGAATATAATAAATTACTCTTTCATAATTAAATTTGTCATGATAATTAGACAAATTGTTCTTACTATTATGAGCCATATACTCTGCTCTCTCAGGTAAATGTCTTAACCCACCTCTAAATGTTCTAAATTCATCAGATTTGTATTCGCTAACATATGTCAAACCTGCACCTTTGGCGTTCATTTTTTTATTTAAGATATTAATTATTTAATTAGATAAGTTAAAGCAAATAACAAAATTTTATCATTATTATTGCATGCTTCTAAATTTGTATAATAAACTTTTTTTAACATAAAAACATTTATCTTTTAAAAATAGATTACCTTTTCCATCTGTAAATTGACACTTTCTATTAAGTAATTTAGAAAAACATTATTTTATTAAATATATATATATGTCATTTACTTTAGCTTTTTAACCTGAGTTGATTAGAGCTTCATAAAAAGATTCAGAAATGATTCAATAGATCTATCTAAATATATGCAATCTTATGGAATATTTTGTTTCAACTAGATAAATTTACAATCAACTAAACACAATCAAAATGTTGAGTAATCTTACATATTATATGTTAACATACTTTAGAGAAGTAAAGACTATTGGAGAAGAATACACTAATATTTAAGTTTTTAATTATTCTGACTATGATAATCATTTTGTACCTTTACAGAAAAAAAGAAAATTGTTATTTATAATTTTATAATTCCTATCATTTTCTATCTAAAAAATTAGATCCAGATAGATTATGTATTAATAATAAAATTAGACCTAAAAATTACTTAAATATTTACCAGATATTAATGATGTAGTAGAAGGAATTTAAGATTTTCACTTAGCAATATTTTTAATTCAAGGAACTTACTTTGAAATAAGCAAAAGATTAACATAAATCTAATTCATTTTTAATAGGATACCTCCTAATCACAATATAAAATATAAAAGAATAGGTTAAGCGTATTTATTATTATTGTTTTTACAATTTACTAAATATTTGTACAACTTTATTTAGAAGATAAATAATGAAAATATTAAGGATCAAGTTAATAAGGAAAGAAATATAACAACAAATGAAAGTAATGATAAATTCACATAATGTTTAATTTGTTATGATAATTCAACAAATGTGACTTGTACACCTTGTGGACATTTATTTTGTTGGGACTGTATTATGTAATAAATAAATTTAAAATAATAATGCCCAATATGTAGATCTGATTGTTAAGCACAATAGTTAATATAATTGTATAATTATAATTGATTAATAATAAATTTTAACCGAATAATATAATTTTTAACGTATAATAAAAATGATCCACGAATAGTACAGATTCTTTGGCAAAGAATTGGTTAATTCTTCAGGTGAATTCTAAAAGGAAAACACAGACAGAAATAAACCAAAACATCTTACTGTCTTACCAAGATATTTGAAACTAAATTTATGGTAAGAAGAAAGGGAAAACAAAATGGAAGTTGAAAGTTAAACTCATTAATTATGTTCCTTTGATTAATAAATGATGAAAGATCCTTAATTTACTTCAATATATAGTTAAGAGATATTTTCTTATTTGTTAACTTAAGAAGAAAAATATTTAGTTAGTAATAATTATATGAATGAACAATAATAACCTGATTTGAATGCAAGAATGAGAGCAATTTTATTAGATTGGTTAATTGATGTTCATCTTAAATTTAAATTAAGAGATGAAACTTTATATGTGACAACATATTTAATAGACAGATTTCTAAATTTTAGAACTACAACCAGATAATAACTTTAATTAGTAGGAGTAGCCTCATTATTTATAGCTTGTAAATATGAGGAGATATATCCACCAGATTTGAAAGATTTTGTGTATATAACAGATAATGCTTATACAAAATAAGATGTTCTTGATATGGAAGGTTAAATATTATAGACATTAGGCTTTTCTATAACATAACCATCAAGTTATTGTTTTCTTTAAAGATTTGGAAGAATAGCAGGATTAGATACAAAGAATTTATATTTAGCTTAGTATCTTTTAGAGCTTTCTATTATGGATATAAAATTTATGAATTATAAGCCATCATTTCTTTCTTCTGCAGCAATCTATTTAGTCCATAAAATAAGGTATTAAATGTTTCTATATAATTTTTAGAAAAGCTCCTCAATCTTGGAATGAAGAAATGTAAAAAATGACTGGGTATAATGAGTAAGAACTTAGATATTGTGCTAAAGAAATGTGTCTTGTTTTACAATCATCAGACAAATCTAATCTTTAAGCTGTTAGAAAAAAGTTTGCTTTACCTAAATATTCAGAAGTTTCACGTATTAGAGTCGAAAGGTAAACTAAATAATAAAAATGAATTAATTGTTTCATTTCTAGTTATTATCTTAACATAAATTTTAATATCAATATTTTTATGACACTGATCTTCTTTTTGTATTTGTTACTTAAATTATGTAATTATTATTAGAATACAAAAAACTCTTTAATCTTTGTTATAATTTATCCTAATAAATTTAATAACCATCACTTATAATTCCTAATTATTAAAAATTACTATTTTTATTGCTACTACTATTTGAATTGTTAATATTTCCTTTATTTATATAATTCTAATTTTAGTTTATACTACTCGCATTCTATGAAGGAAAGAAGGAATTTTAAGTTTGAGATAAATTTGAAGTTTATTAAATTTATTTCATAAATGGAGTTTTATTATTATTATTACTTTTGCTTAAAGATCTTTACTTATACGAATGTTAAGTAGAACTTTCAGCCCTAATATTATTATTATTCTCAGTATGTACTCGAGAACCATTCTAATATATTCTAGATTTTTTTTTTGTAAATTATAAACTATTTCTTAAATTTGTCGTATAGTTTAATTTACTATTTTCAAAATTCATTAAATTAGCTTTAATCCTATTAAGTTTGGCTCGTTTTAAAAATTTATTTCTTATTAAATAATAACAAGTTGTTAATGAACAATGTTTATTCTACTCTAATTATTAAAATAAATTGATTGTTTCTATTTAGTTATCTTCTAATTCTTTAATTATTAAATGCATTGGAATATCATCAGGAACTTTCAAATATTCATCTTCAAAAATTAGATTTTAAGTATCTAAAAAATTAATTAAGTCTTTCAATGTAATTCTTTTATTCGGATCAACATTAAGCATTGATTCTAACAATGAACAAACTTACTTTGAAATTGGATAATAAATTTAAAATTGCGATTTTTTAATTTTATTTTTTAAATCATTATTGTTGGTTATATTATTAAAAGGCATTTAACCCTATAACATTTAATATAGTATTAATCCCAAACACCATATATCATATTTTTATCCATCAAATTCATATTAGAGAGAGTTCAACATTTCTGGAGATTAATATTATAATTTAATTGTAGAATAATCTTTATCAACTTATTTATCCATCCTTATTGCTTCACTAAAATCAATTATTTTAGGTTTTCCATTTTATAAAACAATATTGTCTAATCTTAATTTACAATGAACAATACTGTTTTCATGTAAATAAGAAACTCCTCTAACAATTTATTGCAAATATATCAATGATTAATTTTCTGAAAATCAATAAATTATTATAATGATACTTTTAGGATGAGTTATATTTATGTTTTAGATCATCTCCAAATTCAAATACCATATAAATATTATATGTAGATTCCAAAATCTATATTAAATCAATTAATATTACTTCATATAATTGAATTATATTCGGGTGCTTAATTTATCTAAGTATTTGAATTTCATTTTCGAGATTTTATAAATCTCTATTTAATTTAAGATTCTTCTTCTCCAATATTTTAATAACAACTTTTTCATTCACTAATTAATGTTTAGCAATAACAATTTTTCCATATTTACCATTTGCTAATAACTCATCTTATTCATAATTATAAAATGTATACCTATAATATAATTTTATATTTAAAAAGACATTAAATTATATAATCAATTATTTAGTAACGCAATCATAACTTTTTCCATTCTAGTTCTCTATTGAATCAATTCTTGATCAAACTTTCTTCTCATTCGTTCTCTCCATTAACTTTTAGATTCTTACTTAAATATATCAATTGATTATTTCAAATCATTAATTTATTCTGTTGTTAGAACTATTTTAATTGTTTTCAATTAATACTTGTTTCTAAAATATTTCTTCTTATTTATAAAAGCACACAACTTTCCCTTGTTGAGATAGTGTATTAATCATCAGTAAGTCCAAAACAATTAAGAGATTCTAATTCTAAAATTCTATCTTAATATTAATAATAGGTTTTAGTTTCCCATTAATTTTAAGAAATAGGCCATTTATTCATTTTACTTATAAGTTTTCTTAAATTTAATTATAATTTGCCATAAAAGAGAATATTTAAATATTCTTAATTTGAAGCTCTTTAAAATCTTGAATAGTTCTTTATGATCAATTACAATTAACCTCTTGTAATGATTTTACGTAAACTATTTTTTTTGATAGATTTGAAAGCAGGGAATTATTTCATTTGTTATACAAATTATTCTAATTTTTAAATTTTGAAACAATCCATAAGTTACATTAATTCAATTTTAGGAATTTCTACAATAATAACATCTGTTTTAACCATATATAAGTATTCATCACTCAAAAAGTCACCTAATTTTATAGGTAAACCATTAATAGGGAATCCAAGATCTTTATTCACCCTTAAAACTTTACCTTCGTATAATATTGTTATATTATGATCCACATCAAAGATTTCCTCATACGTAAATACTCTAGTTGACATTATTTAGGTTATATCTTTGTATAATTCATCAGGTAATCCATTAACTTTATTTTAAATCCAATCTTTAATTTTTTAATCTTCAATTGTATTTCGTTGTTATTTCAAAATTATTTTAGGAACAGATAATAAATCATTTATAGATTCTGTATAACAAATTTATTAAAAATCTTTTCTTGATTTTAACCATTCTGGAATTACGGTATCACCAAAATTATTTTTTTTATGAATTGAAAAATTCTTGTTAAATCTTGGCTAAGATTATAAAATCTTAAAATCAGATTAATTATGAAATGATTATTCTAATTTTCTATCTCTTATTCTCATATATACTTTAATTTTTCATCTGTTCCATCAACTTGATTACTTAGTTAAAACGTTTCAGTCTAAGAATAAAAAGATTTGGCTTTTCTTAATTATTTAGGTGCTTTAACTGTATTACATTTCATAAGAGTTGATCTCTTAGAATGATTACTCATTATTTATATTAATCATTTGTTTTCTTATTATTTTAACAATATATTTCTTGAGACTTATATTTAATTTTTATAAAATTTTTAGGTCTAATTTATATCCTTAAGAAATAAAATGTTGTCAATAACAGATGCAATTAAAATAGAGCATTTATAATAATAGAAGTCTATTATGAAATTTGATTTATATATAAATATTGGTTAAATGACCTTTAGATGATATGTAATATATTAAATTTATAATTAATCATCTTCTACTTAGCAATGAAGAAACAGAAGAAACAACCTTTTTGGTATCATCATCAATATTAGCATAATTGTCTTTGGCAATTTTTACAAATTTTGTTATTTTACTATTGCAATCAGTTAGACACTATCTCTCTTTATCATTCATCCATTCATTTTAGATATCAATGCATTAATTGGTACATTGTTCATAAAAGAAATCTTCAATTTCTTAAACAATGTAAAAAATCTTATACATTTCATTTGAATATAAGCTCCTAGATAAGTAGCAAGTGCTCTTTAATCAATTTAACCTCGACTCTATCTTATTTTCATTTCTTTCTATTAATGGAGATTTTACTGCTACTCAGCAAGTTTCTAATCAAACAATTTTTTTCTATAGGATGAAAACATATAACCACAAAATTAATTTTAATGTTATAAGCTTATATAAATAGATTCCTAATAAGTATAGAGTTGTATAATTTAGAAATGGGAATAATAAGGCAGGATGAATCATTTATAGTGAGAGAAGAAATAAGAGAAAATGCTACATGGAGTGATCTAAGATAAAATCGAATTAAATAAATAAAAGATGACCTTGATAGTGGAAACATCAATGTTGATTCTGAAATAATAGAATAATCAGGATAAACATTACTAACATAAAGTATAGTTATTGATAGATATGAAATATTCTTGCTTTGTTTATTATTTTAAGGTTAGAAACCTATTTAATTTCTAGCTAATGTAAATTAATAAACTTTTGAAGGGATGAGACCAGTTCATTTAGCAGCAAGTCTAGGTAGATTGAAAATGTTATAGGACTTAAAATAATATGGAGCATAATTGGATGTTAAAGATGAATTGGGCATGACTCCATTAGATAGAGCTAAATTATACAATCATTCTCAAATAATTGAGTTTTTGTAATAAAAATAATGAATAATTTTATTTATTAATGAAAATGATTGAAAGTCCATGCTAAACATTATAAAGATTGAATAATCTCTTTTCTTATTTGGAAAATAATACTTATTCATGTAATCATATAGCTTTATCTAAACTCAAATTTTAAAAATTCAAAAAGTTTCCCATTCCCTAACCATTTATTGATCATGAAATCGAATATTTATCAGCTGTTAAATAATAACCTAAATAAAACTTATAAAATAAACCTGATCTAATACTTCCTGATACAACAAAAAATGTAGAATCATTAAAAGAGTTTACACTATATGTTTAAAATATAAAACAATAAAGGAAATAAAGAAAGCTTAGCAAAATTGATCATAATAATAGTGCTATCAATTTTAGAGTTAAAAAAGAAGGTTCATAATAAAAATCTCCTAAATTGAATAGATAAAATTCTATACATCAAAATATTTATATGGGAAAGAAAAAAAATGTTAAAGTTGAAGTTCCAAGTCCAAGACCTAATAATAAAACACCTTATTGGGCAAAAGAATTGTTTTAAAAATTGTAAATATAATTACCCTTATTATGAGAGAAAATGATTAAATGAGAGGAATGATAGCTAAATAAAGCAAAAATGAATAGCAGGTTTGGAACATGTATCATTCAAAAAATTATGAAAAGTAATTTAATAATATTAACAATTCTAGAAAAATATTTGATCTTGAATTAAGACCATAAACTTAAAATGCTATAAAACAATTTTAGAAAAGTCTTTTGGAGAAAATATAATGAATTTTACTTAGATTATTTAATAAAATAATTAAAATTATAATTATAATTTTATATTAAAGTATTTATTTTGAATAATTTTATTTATTATTATTTCTTCATAAATTATTTAGGGTATAAGCACATTTAAATTCATTAAGAGTTTTTAATTCAATTATTTATTCCTTTTCCAATAAATTATCTTTAACTTAATTAAATTGCTCAGTCAATCCTTTTCCATAAATTTACAAACTTAATTTATTTTATTGTTTAATAAAGTATTTTTCATAGAACTCAATAATATCCTTAAATTTATAATAAAAAATATACTTTTTACACAATTTCATCAATCATTGCAATAGCAATCTCTTTTTCCTCTAATTATAGATTGTTACCTCTGATTTAACTCCATATATAAGCACTTTCATCATATAAAGATTTATCCTTTTCTTAAAGAGAAGATTTCTAAATAATATATAATTATTACAGCTCCATTTTTTATATTATCTAATTAATCATCAGCTAATGATAATAGTACATTGTGAAATTGTTTAATAAAGTCTTCAATATGTTAATTAACAACATAAGGCATTTAAGCTGTTCCTTAAACAATAATGGCAGCACCATCAATACAACCTATGGGAATAAATCTCATTAATGCTACATAGCCTAACTACCTTTCAGTTCTTAAATATTGGAATGCATGATTATGGAAGAATTATTAAATAAGATTCATAATTGCAAAATTCTTTTTATTTCTATGGCCAATTTAATAATAATTTATGGTAACTCCATTAACATCACTATTATCCCCTCCTTTGTGAATCAAGGGAACAACAACATTTTTGTTAGTAAAATCTCTAATGTTAAACACATGAGGTTCTTCTGATGTATGACTACTTGATTTATGGAAAACTTTTCTTATTGTATGTAAAAGATCTTCTACTTCTGATCTAAGTATATTACCGCTTACAAAAGATGATACTCTAAAATTGGAGAAATAGTTGGAATGGAATAGTTGTAGACTTTCCATATCTAGTACAGCTAATTCTTCTAAAAAGAGTTAAGAAGTATAATATTGAGCTTAAACAACTTAGTTCAAATATTCTGACATAGCAACTCTAAATAACTTATCTTGATAAATATTATTGTAATAGATCATCAATTTTTATTTGACTTAATAGAATGAATCAAATTTTAAATTATTTATGGATGATAGAACTTTTTCAAAAAATGATTGATAATTATCAGACCATCCATATAATTCAAGGGAAACCCCTTTGATACTAGGAGTAAATTGGAATTAATATCCAGCATCTATAGCTTCTTATATTTCTTGATTTAAATTATCAGTAACAAGAGTGTTAAAAACTTGAATCAAGAGTTTATCCTTTAATGAATTGATAGATTTAGGTGTATTAAACATGACTCCTGTAAATATTTAAGGAACTTTAAATTATCTTTATAATTTCCACCAAGCTTTAGTTTCAACAGATCTTTTGATCATAAGAGGATAATGATTGATAGCCTCATACTCTTTTTCATGTTAGATACAATCTTCTTTACTTTTAAATACAAGTGGTGCTTAAATAAAAGAAGTTTATTCTTTACAGAGAGATTTGATACTAAAATCTTTAGGAATAAAAGTATTAATTCTAGGTAATATTAATGGTAATGATTTAGATTTAATCCAATCAAAGAGCACAACTTTAGTTGTAACAGCACTAGAAAGTTTTTTAATTTATTCTTTAGATAAAGTAATGATCTCATATTCTAATCTGTATAATTCAGATGATTATTTAAGATTATTAAATTTGGGTGAGCCATGAAATATTACAATATTAGATGGATTGAGCATTTCGGTTAAATAATTATAGATAATTTCTGGTTAAAATTCCTCATAGAGAAATTCAATGCTCATAGCATCAGTGTAATCAAAATAATTTAGATTATGTGCTATTTATTAGACTGTAGGATAATGATTATTATCAAGATAGTTAAATTATGATAATTGTAATTATTTATATTATTACCAGATTTCTTCTAAATAAGGTGTGTAATTGATTTCATTTTTATCAACTTCTTAATAAAATTAATCTAACATATTATTAAAATATCCAGTAACAGTTTCTGCAACTTTAAGTTCATCTACTCCTTCAATCAATTCAATTTCAATTAAAAAGAATGTGAAATCTCCATTACCTTCTAAGAAAGTTCCTGCATCAACATTCAAAGCCATCTTTTATTTTACTAAATAATCTAATAATCCTTCCTTATGTTTTGATTTAATTAAAGATGCAATCATAGGTAAAGTCTTGCTTTTTTTAGCACTTCTAGGAGAATCTAATTAATAAGCTAATATTAATTAATTTTTATCTCCATTTGTTTTATACTTAACCATCAAACCAGTTTTCTTTAAAGGTAAATGTAATTTCTATTTTTTTTTCAAATTTAAATTTGGAATTTATGAAAAATCACTTTATTCTCTTATCCATTTGGCCATATCAGGATAATTTGATTTTACTACTAAACTCATAATATTTGCACTATAGTATTGTGAATGAAATTTTACTAATTCTTTCATAGGATCTTTTAAAGTCTTTAATGAACCTATAGTGAATCTACCTATTGGTTTATTTGATAATATCTAAAATAGATGTGAAATCTTCCATAAATCTCCTGATACTGCAATTTCATATTCACTATTTACTGCATTTACTTCTCTATCCACCATACTTGAATCAAGTAAAGGATCAATAAAAAAATGAGCAAATACTTATAAAGCTTCTACCACTCTTTCATTATTAATTTTCATATAATAATTAGTTTCTTCTCCTCTTGTATAAGCATTTGTTGATCCACCTCCTTCTGCTACTAATTTTTAAAAATATCCTTCCTAAGGATAACTTTTAGATCCTTAAAACAACATATGTTCTAAAAAATGAGCTAATCCTGGATATTCATCTGGTTCTGTCCATGAACCAACATTTACACATAATGCTGCTTATGCTATTTTAGCCTCTGGATCTTATATTACCAATACCTTTAATCCATTTGACAATGTAAAATATTAATACTCATTCTTATCTATTAATGGCAATTTCAAATTTGTTGCTTCCTTATATGCCTTTTCTTAAAATATTGATTTAAGATGCATCAGTTCTTCATCTATTTACTTATGTTTCGATGTAATTACATCTCTTTAAGTCTAAACCATAGCTACCGTGTTTTATGGTTACCATATTTAAAAAATACTGTTAATCTTAACATAATCTCATATAATAAAACAATACTATTAACATCTAATACTATTAGCACCAACATTGCTATTAAACAAATTAGTAATGCTCCCACTATTATAAACATAGTCTTCTGTTTATTTTTGTGTTTCAACTTTGAAATACGCCTTTCTGTTTATGAGATTGGAACGTAGTGCATTTATCAATAAAAACGTATTAATTATAAAATTGAGTTTATTAATTATCTTAATTACTATTTTATCTAAATAATTAAATCTCTCTAACTCATCATTCATTACTTTTTCTCTTCATTTCCAACTTATTTCAAGCTATCATATTTTTAAATTCAAAATTATCAATTTATCTTTATTATTCCTCTTTTTTTATAAACTCTAATCTAATTATTTTATATCATTCCTTATAAATCATCCTCTTAAAAGCATACTTTGTTTCAACTCCAAATTCTTTATTGGTTTCTAATTATTTTTTACTTTTATATCAAATTATACATACTTTATATCATTCATATTTTTTTAAATTTGTTTTAACCTAAAAAAATAATTATTATAATTCAATCTATTGGAAGCTCATTTAATATCTTCTATTAAGTAGATCTAGAGTCTGCTTTCACAAATTTTATTAATAAGCTACTGTAATAAGCTCCTGGGATTATCATTAAGCTGCCTACTATCAAAAGTGAAATGTATTATTGAAATTTATTTGGATTTTTAATTAAAAAAACTAATCCAAAAATTATAAAAACTACACCTAATAAGAATAAAAATATAGTCAAGGCTACGACCTGAAATTATATATATAAATTTATTACTTTCATAGGTATAATATTAAAATCATATTTTTCATCAGGTTCTTAGTTCTGAATTGAATTGCTGGTTTAATCAATCTCATTACTTTAACTGTCTTGTTATCTCGACGATGGAGTATCCTTAGATGTTTCATTAATTTCAATTTCTTCAAATTGTTTAATCTTGTGTTATCTTTTATTATTCATTTATAAATATTATTTCTGCATTTTCTTGATTTAAATTTTTATATCAGAAGATAGAAAACATAAGATATTTTACAAAAAGAGAGAAATCCAATTGAATAATAAATGTGAAAAATATCATTTAACTTAAAAATTAGAATAGTGTAGATTTCAATTACAAGATGGTTTTCTGCTCTTAGGCTTATCTAGCAATTTGTAAATAGATGAAGCAATATTTTATCTTTACCTTTCAGACTATAAAGGCTTTTCATGATAGCGACAACTCAATACTATATTAAAATTGATTTAATACTAGTTTTGGGGTCAGACGTATTACTTAGATTAGTGTTGATATTTAAGATGGATTTTATCGACTTTTTTGTCTTTAAGTGGGAATCTTCTTATTAATTGTCCTTAGATTTATTTTATTTAGATCCTTAGACACAGACTTATTAAACTAAAGGAGTTTTTTATGTTTAAAGCAATTTCTCAAGTTCAATATATTTTTTATGTTGTTTTTATATTTCTTTTGGAAGACCAGCTATTATCCATGGATGTTTAAGTGCATCTAATGGTTGTAACCTATTTTAGGGTTCCCAAGCAAAACATCTAAGTAGAAAATCAACTAAATCAGAATCTTCAGTTCTTAGTTTATCATATAAACTAACTGAATTTGGTTTACGATAAGATTTAATATTTTTTTTATGATGTCCATCTTCATCAAAAAAATATTTCCTTCTTGGACATTTCAAAGCAAAATCAACAGAAGGTGCTCCAATGATTTCGATAATCAAATTTATTTATTCAATTTCATCTTCTCCTGGGAATATTGGAGTTCCCATATACAACTCTGATATCAAACATGCAAAACTCCACATATCAATTTCAATTCCATATTTTAATCCAAATATAACTTCAGGTGCTCTATAATATCTACTTTGTATATATGTATAGATTTATTAACCAACAAAACAACCAGAACCAAAATCAACAAGTTTTATTCCACTTTTTGAATTATCTAATAACATCACATTTTCCGGTTTGATATCACAATGTATAATCTTATGCTTATTCAAGAAATTTAAAGAATTTAAAAGTTAAATTCCAATTTTTCTTGCTAATTCATGATCAATTCCTTTGAATTTTTATTTTTATATCAATTCAAATAAATTTTATTCTAATTTTTCGAAAACGATACATTAATGTCCTCGAAATGTAAATTGATCAATATTTCTAACTATATTTGAAATTTAATCAATATCATGATCTTTGATATATTAAAGTATATTAGTTTCTATAATTGCTTGTTTTTTTAATTTGTCTTAGTTTTTGATAACTTTCAAAGCATATATTTATTGAGTTTTATGGTCCAAAACTTAAAATACTTAACCAAAACTTCCTTGTCCTAATAAACTAACAATCTCATATTAATATCTTATATGATCTTTAATATTATATGAGTAATCTCCATTAGGTTAATCAATAAGGCATTTCGGTTATTTATAATAATAGACCTAAAAATAATGATTAAATTTATACTTATTTTATTCCATTCAATTCACTTTGCTCATTTCTAGTTAAGGTGTATAACTTAAGAAATTATTCAGTTAAAAGAGGTAATTTATTTAATTGGCTTTTATTGCTTAAAAAACTGTGATTATTTTCTTTGTCTGATGGTGACCGAATTTTGTAGGGTTAAAGCATACTTTTAAGGGAATTAGTTTTATTGTTATTTATTGGATATTTTTGTTTAAGTTTTCTTTCAGAAGACAAAAATGAATTATTGGGACTTACACTCAAAGGTGAAGTATCTAATTTTCTAGTCGATGAAGGATTATCAATCTTTCTTTTAGTTGAAAGTGGATAGTTTAAATAAGAATTAGATTTTAGTTAAGAAATATCTAAATGCACAGAGAATTTCTTCTTATGTTCAAACTTCATATATTATTGTTCTATTATTCTGTTAAATTTTTAATGAACTTAAAAGAATCAGAATCTATAAATGANAACTCTGATATCAAACATGCAAAACTCCACATATCAATTTCAATTCCATATTTTAATCCAAATATAACTTCAGGTGCTCTATAATATCTACTTTGTATATATGTATAGATTTATTAACCAACAAAACAACCAGAACCAAAATCAACAAGTTTTATTCCACTTTTTGAATTATCTAATAACATCACATTTTCCGGTTTGATATCACAATGTATAATCTTATGCTTATTCAAGAAATTTAAAGAATTTAAAAGTTAAATTCCAATTTTTCTTGCTAATTCATGATCAATTCCTTTGAATTTTTATTTTTATATCAATTCAAATAAATTTTATTCTAATTTTTCGAAAACGATACATTAATGTCCTCGAAATGTAAATTGATCAATATTTCTAACTATATTTGAAATTTAATCAATATCATGATCTTTGATATATTAAAGTATATTAGTTTCTATAATTGCTTGTTTTTTTAATTTGTCTTAGTTTTTGATAACTTTCAAAGCATATATTTATTGAGTTTTATGGTCCAAAACTTAAAATACTTAACCAAAACTTCCTTGTCCTAATAAACTAACAATCTCATATTAATATCTTATATGATCTTTAATATTATATGAGTAATCTCCATTAGGTTAATCAATAAGGCATTTCGGTTATTTATAATAATAGACCTAAAAATAATGATTAAATTTATACTTATTTTATTCCATTCAATTCACTTTGCTCATTTCTAGTTAAGGTGTATAACTTAAGAAATTATTCAGTTAAAAGAGGTAATTTATTTAATTGGCTTTTATTGCTTAAAAAACTGTGATTATTTTCTTTGTCTGATGGTGACCGAATTTTGTAGGGTTAAAGCATACTTTTAAGGGAATTAGTTTTATTGTTATTTATTGGATATTTTTGTTTAAGTTTTCTTTCAGAAGACAAAAATGAATTATTGGGACTTACACTCAAAGGTGAAGTATCTAATTTTCTAGTCGATGAAGGATTATCAATCTTTCTTTTAGTTGAAAGTGGATAGTTTAAATAAGAATTAGATTTTAGTTAAGAAATATCTAAATGCACAGAGAATTTCTTCTTATGTTCAAACTTCATATATTATTGTTCTATTATTCTGTTAAATTTTTAATGAACTTAAAAGAATCAGAATCTATAAATGATTTTTTTAAAGATGACACAAAATTTATCGGAGAATATAATTTGCCTGATTACAAAGTATTGAGAGGATATATACCAGGGTTTGGATAAGATCTTAGACTTTATTATACAAAATTGGATCCTCCTAACAAAAAAGCATCAATTTGTATAATACACGGATTTGGAGAACATTAAGGAAGATTTTTACATGTTAAAATAAATAACAATTTTTATTAGGTAGCTGATTTCTTTGCGAAAATGAATTTTGTTGTACATTTGATTGATATGAGAGGTTTTGGATTTTCAGGAGGACCAAGAGGATCACAAGTAATTACAGATCTTTAAATGGATGTCGAGGTTCTTATTAGATAAGCATCAAAAGATTTACCATTATTTTTATATGGGCATGCTATGGGTGCACTTGTTATAATAAGTTTATTGATTCGGAATTCAAAATTAAAAATTTCAGGTGTAATATGTACTGCTCCAACTCTAGGATTTCCTTTAAATAGAAATATTGGTCCATTTAAATAATTTTTAATCAAGAACTTCGGACATTATTTAGAAGTACATATTTATTTATAATTGATTTTTTTAAGGACTTAGTTATAAATACAAATGTTAATCCAACTAGTATGAGTAAGAATAATTAACATATTTAAAGAATTTTTGAGGATAGATTGATTATGCCATTTTTGGGAGTGGGAATGGCAAGAAGTATTTATAAAACATTACCTTTTATCTTTAAAAATGGTGAGTTATTTTAATTTCCTTTAATAATATTCCATGGAAAATAGGATACATAAAGTAGTTATGAAGACAGCGTTAAATTTTTTAAGTTAGTTGGAAGTAAGGATAAAATTATAAAATTATTTGATGAAGGATATCATGAATTATAACATGATGAAGAATTTTAGAGTATAAAATTATAATTGAATGAATGGATAAAGATAAGATTGGCAAATAGTATACCATTTGGTAAATTATTAATTAACAAAAGGAATATTATCATAACCAAGATTGTAGAATGGGATTCCTATGAAAAAGAATAAAAAGAAATTGTTAATTTTTTTGTTAATTTTGTTTTTCATTTATTTTTGGATTGTGTTTATTAAAAAAGGTAAGTTTAGGAAGATTTAATATCCATTTGTACCAATATTGATTTTGTATAAGAAATTCATTAAAAAATAATTAAAATGAAAATTAATATTATTTATATCAATGGAGATTGATCATGAATTGAATCCTTTCAATATTAAGAAATTAGTAAATAATGGACACACAACTAGAGTGCTCTTTGAATCTGAATAAGACACTTTCATTTGTGAAGTGTAAGTTTCCAATTGAATTATTTAGAATTGGACCAAGTTATTAATAATCACCTGAATGTCAGATAAACATTAAATTAGATGGTAATGAAATACTGAAAAGAGAGATTTATAATTTATTGAAACATTTGATATTTACAGAGACTTATTAAAAGTAATCCTTCACTGTGATTTTTGATTAATGTCCTCCATATTCAAAAGCATTTAATGCCTTATATTACTCATTATTGTTACATGGAGTAAGAATGAAAGATTCTTTTACATCCTGTTCAGCTGTACTTTATTATTTAAAATATTAAGTTTTTAGATGATAACAAAAGACTTGTTGTTGATAGGAATGAAAAATAATGGAGTGCAAAAATAAATTTAGTTTATTCAATTAATTTATAATAAATATTATGTTCAGATGTGATGGGATAATTTAATAATGATGATTTAGGAATGTTGATTTCAGGATGTATTAGTGGATGCAATCAGATATATAATTTTATTAAAGATCTCTGATCATATATAAACTTGATTCTAAATTTTAAAACATATAAATAATTTATTGTTAAATATTTATTAAAAATGGATTAAGCAACATTTAAGGCAATAAAAGTGAAACTTACAGATTATGAAATTTTACAAACTTTAGGCACTGGTTCATTTGGAAGAGTTAGATTAGCAAAAAACAAAGAAACTGGAGAATATGTTGCATTAAAAATGTTAAAAAAAGCAGAGATTTTGAGATTAAAACAAGTTGATCACATTATATCTGAAAATACAATCTTATCTAATATAAGTCATCCTTTCTTAGTATATTATATTTTTCTATTTTAGATTAAAATGCTTGGATTTACTTAAGATGAAAGATATCTCTATTTTCTTTTAGAGTATGTCCAAGGTGGTGAACTCTTTACTTATTTAAGAAACAAGGGAAAATTAGAGAATGATGAAGCAGTGTAAATATCTTATACTAAATTCAGATTTTATGCAGCTCAAGTTGTTCTTATGTTTGAATATTTGCATTCCAAAAATATTGTTTATAGAGATCTAAAACCAGAAAACCTTTTAATAGGATCTGATGGATTTTTAAAATTAACTGATTTTGGTTTTGCTAAATAAATCGAAGGTAGAACTTATACTCTATGTGGTACTCCTGAATATTTGGCTCCAGAAATACTTCTCAATAAAGGTATTATACTACATAGCATCTAACTAAAGGACATGGAAAACCAGTTGATTGGTGGTGCTTAGGAATTTTGATTTATGAAATGTTAGCTGGAATCGATCCTTTTAATGATGAAGATCCTATGGCTATTTATTAAAAAATATTAAAAGGAAAAGTTAAATTTCCCAGAAATTTTTAATAGTAAGTAAATATTATTAATTTTTATATAGAGAAGCTAAAAGCTTAGTCAAACATTTGTTAGTTGCAGATTTAACAAAAAGATTTGGAAATCTGAAAGGAGGGGCTAATGATATCAAAATTCATAGATGGTTTTAGTCAATGGATTGGGAATTTTTAGTCTAAAAAAAATTATAACCTAAATATAGACCAGTAGTTAAGTATAACCATTTTTATATAAAGAAACAAAGGAGACACTTCTAATTATTCTACCTATCCTGATAGTACAGAGTTACCCAAACCAGTAAAACCTAGTGATGATCCTTTTATTGGATGGTAAGTATGAATTTTTAAATAAAATTAATTTTATAATCAAAAAAAATAAATATAACATCTATCATACTGAAAATCAATATTTAATATTTAAGTTCTTTACTGATATCTTTTCTCTTTATCAAACTAAACTCTATTTATAAATATTCTGCTAATTACATATCCATAAATTTTTTTAGTTTCTATATTCTCAAGTGTAACATGATTTAACTCTATTTAGTAATTATCTTGGTTAAAGCTATTCTATCTTTACTAAATCAATCATCTTTTTATTTACTTTAGATCATCTCATATTCAGATTTTCCGATCTTCATTAATAGATTCATCTTTTGACTTATTTCAGAATTATTCTAATAGCAATCCTTTAAAATTTTTAATCAGCCTCTTAGCATATTAAATTCCAAATGTATCTGCAACTTGCTGATGCCGCAAAAGCCATTTTTAGATGTGAAAAAAGAAATTGATGAATGATATTTTAAACACTAAATCAATTTCTTACAGCAAAAAAGTCCTTTCTAGAGATTCAATTACAATTTTGAATATATTGTAAGATTCTCTAGAATATTGATTAAAATATCATTAAAGGCTTCAATATACATATTTAAACTAATACCTACTCAAAATGAAAAAAAATCAATATTTTCAACATTTTAAAATTATTGAATATTTCTTTATTAACAAAAAAATAGTATATATATCAATTCTTGAATTCAATTTTACGAAGTATTGAAATAAGTTATAAAATAATATTTTAATTCTTAGTATAGACGAAAACTCTAGTTGTATTTTTTAAAATTCATTCTCTTCGATTTTAATATTTATTCTAATATAATTATATTAGATATAAAGCATCAAAATTTTACTCCAGAATGTTGTTAAACTAAATTTATTTTTTTGTTTAAGCATCTTGATTTCAAGAAAGCTGAAAATTTCAATGTATTTGAAATGTGCTTATAATAAATTTTTAATTATTTTAACGAATTCTTGTATGATTGATTAAGAAAGCTTGTTAGCTGAATTGGGATTGTTGGATGACAAAAAATTATTGTTAGAACTAACCATATAACTTGGATAGAATGAACATGATATCATTTATCTATATGAAGGGGATGATATTGGACTTAAGGCTAGTTTATTTTGTGAAAAACATCATTTAAAAGATGAAATTATTGATATTATTGCTCAAAATATCAAACTAAATCTAAATGAGAAAGAAAATTATTTTAGCTTCGTAAATTAATCCACTTAGATAAGCAACACTAATACAAATAAACCTTTACATGATTAATCTATTAATTATATTAGAGAAGTAAATTAAGAGAAGAAAGAAAACAAGAATGATATCTTGAACAAATCATAGGCTGCCATTAAAAAAACTGACATATATGAAAAATAAGTCAAATAATTGAATTATAAAAATAATGTACTCTAAAAATAAAGGCTACTTAAAGAAGAAGAATAAATTAAAGAAGCCACATTCAAACCGAGGCTCAATTAAAATACATTAAAAATTGTCAGCACTACAAGATAAAATAGAAATTAAACTCCTGAATATTATTTATTGAAATATGGATAATAATTGCAAGAATAAAAAAGAAAGGCTGAATAACAATTTTTGAATGAAACTTCAAGAGAATGTTCTTTTAGGCCTGAGATTAATAAAATGTAATTATGATTCTGTATTTAGCTCCCAGAGAATTTGTGATGAAATAATCAAGAAGGATGTGAGCATGACTAAATTTGATTAACTCTATAATCACGCTAAAAAAAGAAAAGCTAATGATAAATCTTAAACTTCTTTTATTTAGGAATCATAAACTGAATAAACCAAAAGAAGTGTGACTCCTAATAAATCATATAATAAACAATATTTACCATTTTTAGAAAGAATGGAAATGTAAAAGAAGATTAAAGAAGAAAAATTAAAATAAGAAATTGAAGAATCGCTTATGTATGATGATAAAAGTGGATAAAAACTTTTTCAACCTTAAGTTCATAGTGCAAACAGATCCAGAGGAGGACTCAGTATTGGAGAGTACCTTTATCAATAATAAAAATCTTTAAATGAAGAATCAATCATTTAATTTGAATGTGATGATTTAAGTAAATCAGTATAAACTGAAAGATCTAATTAAATAGTTTTATAAATGAGAAAAAAAAAGCTAGAAGAATATTTTAAACTTATGGATTCTGATAATGATGGATTGATTAGTGCTCAAAATATTTATCTCGAAGAATTACCAACTGAGGCGTTAGAACTATTACAACCAGTTATTTTATAATTGGAGAAGTTGGACATTTATTTGAATATCGAAACATGGACAGCAAAATGCTTAGATATAATTGAAAAAATGAGTATTTTTGATAAAAACCGTCTTTTTTAAAAACAACCTAAATAGTAAAAAACCTTGCCTGATACTTCAAGTACCTTTAAACCTTAATTAAACTAAAAATCTGAGTAGATTGCAAAATAAAGATAAACATTCAAAGGACCAGCTGCCTTATATCAGAAGGCAATGAAGGAAAATATAGTTAAAGAATAAAAAATCAAGAAGATTAAAGAATAATAAGAATAAAAGGAGGCTAAAAATTGTACATTTTAACCAAAAATTAAATTCTTTAATAGATCAACTACCAGCACAGAATTTTATTGATAAATTTTACTTAGTTTATTATTTAATTATTAATAAATTATAATATAACATAATTATAATATAAGAGAGTAATTTAAGAGAGATAGACTTTTAAAAATAAAATTTAGATTAAACTTTAAACAAACAAACAAGTTATATA
>CAJJDN010000003.1:700511-776811 GCA_905182985.1 Paramecium sonneborni
TAAGTTCATAGTGCAAACAGATCCAGAGGAGGACTCAGTATTGGAGAGTACCTTTATCAATAATAAAAATCTTTAAATGAAGAATCAATCATTTAATTTGAATGTGATGATTTAAGTAAATCAGTATAAACTGAAAGATCTAATTAAATAGTTTTATAAATGAGAAAAAAAAAGCTAGAAGAATATTTTAAACTTATGGATTCTGATAATGATGGATTGATTAGTGCTCAAAATATTTATCTCGAAGAATTACCAACTGAGGCGTTAGAACTATTACAACCAGTTATTTTATAATTGGAGAAGTTGGACATTTATTTGAATATCGAAACATGGACAGCAAAATGCTTAGATATAATTGAAAAAATGAGTATTTTTGATAAAAACCGTCTTTTTTAAAAACAACCTAAATAGTAAAAAACCTTGCCTGATACTTCAAGTACCTTTAAACCTTAATTAAACTAAAAATCTGAGTAGATTGCAAAATAAAGATAAACATTCAAAGGACCAGCTGCCTTATATCAGAAGGCAATGAAGGAAAATATAGTTAAAGAATAAAAAATCAAGAAGATTAAAGAATAATAAGAATAAAAGGAGGCTAAAAATTGTACATTTTAACCAAAAATTAAATTCTTTAATAGATCAACTACCAGCACAGAATTTTATTGATAAATTTTACTTAGTTTATTATTTAATTATTAATAAATTATAATATAACATAATTATAATATAAGAGAGTAATTTAAGAGAGATAGACTTTTAAAAATAAAATTTAGATTAAACTTTAAACAAACAAACAAGTTATATATGATAAAATTAATTTGAAGTTTTTGATTTTGATTATATTCAAAAAAAATTAGATTTAATAAATTTAGACTATTCTAATAAAAATTCTCTCCACAGGAACAAAAAACATATTGCATCTTGGAATAAAATATTTAAAAATTTTTAATTTTTGGTGGAATAATCAATTTTAGTAAAATAGTTAATAAATTTTGACTTCTGTTTTAATTACCCTAGCAAATAATTATCATAAACAAATAAAAATTTAAATATAATATCTATTTGATAAATTTAATAGTAAATAATAAATATATAATATTTATCTTAAAATATTTTGAGTAATATTAATTAAACTAGGGAGAATAAAAACATAATTTAATATGTTAATGATGATGAAATAAAATGTAATATACTTTATCATTATTTAAATCCTCCTCTTCCATAGCCTCCTCCTCTTTAATATCCGCCTCCTCTACTAAATCCACCTCCTCTTGGTCCTCCTCTTCCACCATCTCTTGGTCCTCCTCTTCCACCTCTAAAAGGTGCTCCTCCTCTTCCACCTCTACTAGGTCCTCCTCTACCACCACCTCTTGATCCTCCTCTGGCTCCTCCTCTACTTATTCCAGGTGTACCTTTTGGCTTTGGTAAAAATCTATCCATAGGCATGCAATCGTATGCATCCATATAAATCAATTGATCTTATTTGAACTTTGATTAAATGTTTTGAGTACTGATTTTGGAGTTATTCCTTCTTCCAATGTTACTGAGAATAAATAATTTTCAATTGGACCAAATATTTCATCGACTTTACCGATTGGTTGCTTATTTTCAAAATATACACTTCTAAAGAATCTTGGAACCTAATAATCATCATCTTCTATACTAATTGCTTTCCTAAAGCCTTAACAATTATTTGATTTCCACAAACATGAGAATAAGTAGCGAATGGTTCAACTTTTGCTGGTGGTCCTTAAGGTTATTGAGGTCTTCCACCTCTTCCACCTCCTCTACTAAAACTGCCACCTCTTGGGGCACCTCTTCCTCCACCTCTGCTATTGAAATCACCTCTGCCCATAATTTAATTTTTATATATATTTATTATTCATAATTCAATCTACTCATATAAATTTTATGGTGGCTCACTTATTGTTAACAATATCAATAGTACATTAAAATACTCTGACAACGGAAATATCAATATTATTATTGGCAAAAGTAATGAAATTGTCACTATTCATATTAAAATATTTAAATACTTGAAAATTTTTAATCCATTATTACAGGCAAGAGTTTTAAAATTACAAAACAGATAAGTACACATTGCAAAACATTTTCTAAAAATGGATATCCTTTACTAAAGTAAAAGTAAATCAAGAACAACATACCAAATACTATATCTGGTATTTAATTGGTTAATAATTTAACCATAGGTAAACTTAGAACTAAATGAATATTTAAAAATGATACTCATAAAGATAACTTGATTTTCATAAAAATTACTATTAACCATATCCAATTTTTGCATTAATATAATACAAGCTATCAATCTACTTATATAAAACTTTAAATTAATTTTTGGTTTAATTTATTTCTCTTACGATAGTGTTTTATTTAACATTATGATTAATAATACCAATATAAATTATGCAAAGCCAAATAATAATTTTTAATGAGGTAATATTGCATTTGTTATCAATGGTATAAGATAAAGAAAGCTATAAGTCTCTTAAATAGATTCATGAAAATACCATTTTGCCTTGCCCTAATATCTTGTAGAGTAAATAAATTATTGTAAATTGAAGCCTTAATTGGCAGACCAAAAATTGAACTAATCCAACAACAAAAATATTTATATTCATATTTTTAGTTATATCTCCCACAAAGGCCAAGGGTATCAAACCCATTTCCCAAATTATTTCTTAAAATTCATTTGAACTTTAACAAGTAATATATGCATCATCAGTTTTGATTATAAGTAATCCAATCATAAAAATTGATACATAAGCAACCTAAATAAAATTTTTTTGATATACTTTTTCGTACCTTGAAACACCTCGTAATTCCTCTGCTAAAGAATTTGCTTCGATAATCATTATTTTTAATAAATATAATATAAATATGACTTTATTAATTCTTTAATTTACTATAGATTATTAATCAAACCTCAAAGGTCTTTTCTTCTATATAGAGATTTGATATTATTAAATGACAGATAATTAGCAGGATAATTTCAATAATCAATATTAGATTCACAAATTTTGGAACTTCAATTGTAAGTTTGAGTTAGAATTGAAGATTTTGCTTTGATTTGATCTGGAATGGTTTTAGACTACTAGGCTTCTGATTGGTTATTTTTTGGTTAAATTTACTCTAATGAACTCTCATAATCGCTGAGACTTATTTCTTATAATTATTATGGTTTAGGGACTATTTTTTCAAGAAAATGAGTTAATTTATTGAGAAGCAATTATTTCAGTTTTTTTTAATCAATTTTGAGAGTCATGTTTTTTTTCTTATTACCGTATTAATTTTCAAATTCCTCAATATCTGATTGAACATTCTTTAGATTTCTTAAAGGNAAAATACTCTGACAACGGAAATATCAATATTATTATTGGCAAAAGTAATGAAATTGTCACTATTCATATTAAAATATTTAAATACTTGAAAATTTTTAATCCATTATTACAGGCAAGAGTTTTAAAATTACAAAACAGATAAGTACACATTGCAAAACATTTTCTAAAAATGGATATCCTTTACTAAAGTAAAAGTAAATCAAGAACAACATACCAAATACTATATCTGGTATTTAATTGGTTAATAATTTAACCATAGGTAAACTTAGAACTAAATGAATATTTAAAAATGATACTCATAAAGATAACTTGATTTTCATAAAAATTACTATTAACCATATCCAATTTTTGCATTAATATAATACAAGCTATCAATCTACTTATATAAAACTTTAAATTAATTTTTGGTTTAATTTATTTCTCTTACGATAGTGTTTTATTTAACATTATGATTAATAATACCAATATAAATTATGCAAAGCCAAATAATAATTTTTAATGAGGTAATATTGCATTTGTTATCAATGGTATAAGATAAAGAAAGCTATAAGTCTCTTAAATAGATTCATGAAAATACCATTTTGCCTTGCCCTAATATCTTGTAGAGTAAATAAATTATTGTAAATTGAAGCCTTAATTGGCAGACCAAAAATTGAACTAATCCAACAACAAAAATATTTATATTCATATTTTTAGTTATATCTCCCACAAAGGCCAAGGGTATCAAACCCATTTCCCAAATTATTTCTTAAAATTCATTTGAACTTTAACAAGTAATATATGCATCATCAGTTTTGATTATAAGTAATCCAATCATAAAAATTGATACATAAGCAACCTAAATAAAATTTTTTTGATATACTTTTTCGTACCTTGAAACACCTCGTAATTCCTCTGCTAAAGAATTTGCTTCGATAATCATTATTTTTAATAAATATAATATAAATATGACTTTATTAATTCTTTAATTTACTATAGATTATTAATCAAACCTCAAAGGTCTTTTCTTCTATATAGAGATTTGATATTATTAAATGACAGATAATTAGCAGGATAATTTCAATAATCAATATTAGATTCACAAATTTTGGAACTTCAATTGTAAGTTTGAGTTAGAATTGAAGATTTTGCTTTGATTTGATCTGGAATGGTTTTAGACTACTAGGCTTCTGATTGGTTATTTTTTGGTTAAATTTACTCTAATGAACTCTCATAATCGCTGAGACTTATTTCTTATAATTATTATGGTTTAGGGACTATTTTTTCAAGAAAATGAGTTAATTTATTGAGAAGCAATTATTTCAGTTTTTTTTAATCAATTTTGAGAGTCATGTTTTTTTTCTTATTACCGTATTAATTTTCAAATTCCTCAATATCTGATTGAACATTCTTTAGATTTCTTAAAGGTTCCCAAGTATTTTCTGCTTCATTATAACCTTCCCATTTAATGCAATATTATAATTCTTTTGAAATAGGATCGTATCGTTTGCCTACAATTTTTTCGACAATATATAATTAAGATTTTGATTTCTATTTTTGACGGTGTTTCATTTATATTTAAAATATATAGATATTTCTGATTTAAATCTCATTTTTCTTGAATTGCAATCATGTCTTCTTTAATAGAGGGATATTCTTTTGGAATCCATTCTTCTAATTCTACACTTAAGTCTCCTTGTAATTCAATAGCTCCTTTTTCATTGATTGAAGAACCACATCCAAATTTCTTACTAATTTTCTTTTAGGCTTCCTTAATATCAAGACCTATGATAAGATGATTATAATTACCATGTTTTTCTAATCCTGATAAGGTTGTTATAAATTTATTTCTGTTTCTTTCTTTAACTTTAATATATACCATTTCACTTTCTGTCACTTTGACTTTCTTTTTCTTTTTTTTTTCTGGAGGTTACTCTAAAATTTATTATTAAACAATTTATTATTATTATTAAAGAGCTCCCTATTTTTCTTATTCTAATTTGAGATCTTCAGGATATAAAATTGCATAAAGATCTTTATATGAAGTTTTTAACCATTCTTTGCATTCTTGAGGAGCTTTAGAAAATGAACAAAATTCAACAGGTAATGTACATATTTTACAATAGATAACTGATTTAGGATGTTTTAATTATTAATCTGGTTAGTTTAGTTCTGGTTTAAGTTATTTTTGTTATTATTGTAATTATTATTATTATTGTTACTTTGATTGTTATTCAATTTTCTTTTTACTAGGTTTCTTCTTTTTAAAAATATCATCATCTGAATCACTCATAGTTGTTTAATTATTTAAAAATAAATTAAAGATTTTAATTATTTTTTGAAATGACCAAAAAAACAAAGAAGGTTGGAATAACAGGTAAATATGGTACCAGATATGGTGCATCTTTAAGAAAAATTATCAAGAAGTTTGAAATTTCACAACATTAAAGATATTTCAACACATTTACTGGAGCTGTAATTTATATTATAATATTCTAGCATTCACTTAAGAGATAAGCAATCGGTATATGGAGATGTACATAAACAGGATTATAAATTGCTGGAGGTGCTTGGGAAGTGAAGTAATACTTTATTTTAATAAATTAGTACTCCTGCTGGATTATCTGCAAAATAAGGTATGTTGAGAATTAAGAAATTGAAAGAAGATGCTGAAGTTGAAGTTAAAGATGAGAAAAAAGATTAAAAAAAGTAATAACCAAAAGAATAGAAGGAATAAACTAAAGAACAACCAAAGGAGTAAACTAAAAAACCATAACCAAAAAAATAATAAGCAAAGAAACAATGAGTATATTAATCAAATATAATAATAATTAAAATATGAATAAATTAATATCTACTGTTGTGAAGAGTATGTAATCATAAGTCCCTCTCTATGCTTATCACTTTCCTAATGGTTCAGTTTATAATAATGTATCATTATTTATATACTTTAGCCAGCTATAACAGCTAAGAGAATCATTAAGGTTGTTGGTGAAAGATTAAGAAAAATTGATCCAGAAAGAGTAAATCTTGATTCAATTATCTTTTTAGTGGGAATCAACACCAATCACATTTAATACTAATTGGAATGATGCTGCAGGATATGTTGATGTTGCTACTTGTATTCATATTCATGATGCTCTTGAAAAAGAGTTTGGTATTGAAATCAAAGATAGAGCATTCCTTGTTTCCAGTATTGAAACTGCATTTTATATTGTCAACATCCATCACGATAGTCATTGAGATATATATCAAAATATAAAAATTTAAAACATTATTTTAATTTTATGTCTTAATAAATATTTAGGGTGTATTTATAATCCATTTCACATACTTTCAAGGATATACCTAAAGGAAACTTTTATTGGAGATTTCATAAAAGAGATATCAACAGAATTATTACTACTCCTTGCCCTGTAGATTCACCAACTTAAGAAACAGAAA
Source organism: Paramecium sonneborni (assembly GCA_905182985.1). Taxonomy (NCBI): domain Eukaryota; phylum Ciliophora; class Oligohymenophorea; order Peniculida; family Parameciidae; genus Paramecium; species Paramecium sonneborni. The sequence goes on from CAJJDN010000003.1 coordinate 707,294, forward strand.
TATAATTGTTTAAAGAATTGAGAGCATAGATTGGAGTTAAAGAAGACTTTGTTTGTCCTTAATGTCCACATCATGCAAAATGTTAAAAGGCATTTATATAATCAGATGGAGGAAATATGTAAACTTTGCTTTTGCCTCATCTTTCCAAATTTTTAGAAACAATTAGTACTCATTAAATGAACCTGTAAATTAATATTTATTAATTTAGTTAAAATGATTAAAAAAGTTTTTGGTTATCTAGTACAAGGGTTTTAGATACATTTCATTCAATATTAATCGATTTTTAACTCAATTAAAATAAATTCAATGAATAATTTTTGAGTGATATAGCTTAAGTTTCTGAAAATGAATCTATCCATCAATAAGATTCAAAAATTTATAAAGAAAAATACACTAAAAAAGCAGATTTTTTAGATGATCAAAATAATGCTCCTAAAAAAGAGGTCAGAAAATTTGAAAATCAAGAATTTGACACTGATAAAAGGTATTAGCACAGAAAATAAAATCATTATGAAAATTCTGACAATAAATTTGAAAAATTCAATAAATATGACAAAGGAGATAAATATAATAATAAATTTGATAGATCAGAAGAATTTAATCGAAAAGATAGATATAATAAGTATGATAATTACTAAAAGTAAGATAGATAGTTTGATAAAAATAAATATAATGAGTCAGGTAAAAATGATAGATATACACAAAAGTATGATAAATATGAAAGATATGATAACAATGATAGATATAATAGAAAAGAAAGACCATAAAAATATGATAGAGAAGAAAACGAAGATTAATTTAGACAGAAAAAAAGTTTTGATAGATCTGAAAATCGCAGTCAAAGTTATGAGAGAAATGAAAGAAGAGATAAATTTGATAGGAATGATAAGAGTGAAAGAGGTTTTAAAGTAGATAGATTTGATCGAAGAAGTTCAGAATTTAGTGAAGATAGTAAAGAAATACCAAAAAATTATAAAAGTAGAAGGGATAATTTTTAAGATAATTTTGATAATCATGAAAAAAATCATTATGAAAATAATAAATTTAAACAAAATTACAAATAAACTAAAGTTAAAGATGAGGATGATTTTAACACATTTGTTAAATAAAGAGAATAATATTTGAAAGAAAGAGAGGATAATTTCGACGGAGAAAAAAAATAAAATTAGAGATAGAAGGAAGTTAAGGCAAATTAAAATGATTAATCTAATGAAAATCACTTAAATGAAGAAGAATCTCCATCTGGAAGAAAAATTAAAAGGAGCTCAAAATTTAAAATGTAATGATTAGAAATATTTATATTAAAAAAATTAAATATAAAAAATTTCTGATAAACAAAAATTAAATAACATTCCATAAAACTAAAATTAAGGTAGAAGACTACAACAACTTTTCATTGACCATATTATCTATAATATTCTTTATCTTAAAATGTATATTATTACATTTTAAACTCTAGTCTTTTACAATTAAATTAAATTATCAAGTTAGTTTTTTTGATTCAATTATATATATTAAATTCTAAACTTTATATTTCTATCAGAAAACTTTAGAAGAATATTATTTTTATGAAATAATAATTTTTACAAATTGAACTTAAAGACTCTTAATAAGAAGCATCTTAGATCAATTTTTAAAATATGGTTGAAATGCTTTAAGACCCGGATTTCAAATAGAAGTTCTTACTATGTAATTCAGAATATGAAATGGTTATATTATTCCCATTAGTTGGTTTTGGAATTACTATAGTCAAATCTAAAAAAAATTATGAAACTAAAATAAAAGTAACAGAGTTTTCCAAAATATTGAAAATAATAGATCTTAGTGTTTTAGATATAAAAAATGTTAAAAAAAAATATTAACAGGCGAACTGCATTTTGCCATTATTATTAAAAGTAGAATAGAATGAGTAGTTATTAAATTGCGAACTTTTTAAAAGAAAAATTTCTTACTTAGTACATGAAAAATTGGATTGTTATAAAGAGGATACATATTTATCATTGATTTAAGCTAGCATTCATCATATAATTAAGAAAGAAGGGATTTAGTCTTGGGGTAAAGATATTTTAGAACTTGCATATTAGACATGTTAGTAAGTATTTATTCATACACCATTATTTTGTAAATCGGTTTCTATGCTTGAATTTTAGAAATCTAAATTTTAACTTTTAAATATATTTTGTTTATTTTAGATGAAGCAGATATCTACTGAAGAAATTTTTGATTATTATATTTGCCCAAAAGTAAATAAAAGTTACGATATATTAGATGAAGATTAGTTATAAATATTTTTTGATAAATTAAAATTTTAATGCTTAGATTCTATTTATTAAAATATTAAATTATTCATGAAAAATTATTTAGAAGAAAATAATTATTTTATAGTAAAATTAACATAAAAAAAAATTGTATAAGGAATGATGGAATATATGATTCCAAAGTAATTTTAATGGTAAAATCTTTAAAAACTTGAATATATTTAAAGTAAATAGAAAGATATTAATATATTAAAATATTATACAATTTCAACAATATATTAGAAACTCTTATATAATCTATTTGAAAAATATAATGACGAGAAGAAATTAAAGTATTTTGAGTCATTTTCTCATCACTATTAGGAATAGGATGATTAATTTTCATATTAAGAGTTTCTCATATCTCATCATAAATATTCTGATATATTTGAAATTTATGAATTATATAGATAAATACAAGATGAATTTTAAAATGATAACTAAAGACTTGAGGAAAATTATTAGGTTATAGCTATTCGTTTCATTCTGAGTAAAATATCTATTGAATCTATAAAAAGAGAAAATCTGGATAGTGTTTTGGATTTAGAAGGCTTACGAGGATTTAAAACAATATATGACTATTTAGAGATATTTCAAAAAATTTTTTAATTTGATAATTAAAAAGCTTAAAAAATTAATATTTAAATATTTGAAGAGGTTAAAAATTTGACTTGGTTAAATTATTTATCTTCAATAACTAATTTTAAAGAAAATGAAAACATCAAATAATTTTTAGAAAAGTTTCGTTCTCATTTAAAGATTTGGAAATCAAAATTAGAATAAGATGTATGTGCAGCAAATTTAGTAGATATCAGTAGGTTTTGTTTTTTATTGCTAGAAAGGACGAGATTGTTAAAATAAATTGAAAGATTTAACTAATAATAACTTTAAAATATCATGACAAAAGATAAACAAAAAGAGCCATATTGCGCAAAAATATTTGAAATAAGTAAAACTCTCAAATGAATTTTTTTATAGTTATTTATTTTTATTTCTCTAGTACAAATATTTAAATCAATGTTTTAGATTTTTCTCTTTGTAAATAAGATAAATATCCTTTTTAAAGAGATGATTCTTTGATTGTTTTACATTTAAAAAAATGGTAGAATGAAAAAAATAATTATTACATTGATTGATTCCTATACACTAATAGTAGATTGATAAAATCATATCAATTCCTTGAATTTCGTTATTAAAAATATCAAACAACCTTAATTTATTTACTATTTGATTTTTATCGATTGAACTAGTGTAAAGAAACATACCATACTTAGCTAAATAATAAAATAATGTAGCAAATTAAGACTCAGAATTCATAATTATATCCAATGAATAAATAATCTTAATATTGGCATTTGGTATCTAATACCTAATTAGATAAAGATTGCAATAAATTTGCCGAAGATGTAAAAAATGTATTCTTATAGATTTAAAGCCCAATTCAAAAAGATTTCTTTTCAAAGTATTTTCGCATTGTTCTAAACAGAAGAGTTCTTTCCAAAATTTAACTCCAACTATATTTTGAAATCATAAAAATTATTAAATTTTGAATTATTTTTATTCTAAATTAAAAAAAAAAAGTAAAGTTTTTTTTATTTGCTTATTAATATTTCACATTTAGCCTAATTCATGAATTTTTTATTATTACATTCTTTTAATTTCTAATTAAAGTTTTATTATAAATCTTAGGATTAAAAATTTTTTGAAGTTTTAATTATTCTAAAATAGAGTTTTATTGACAGAATTTATATTATTATTCATTTTGTACTTAGAGGTCTTAATCCTTATGATGTTTTGTGTATAAATAATTTATGATACATCCATTAAAATCGAAAATTATAACTATTTTTCTATCTCCTTATCCTTCAGAGCTCAATGCCATTTAAGATTTTGAAGTAAAAAGTCAAAAGTTAAGAATCTAGATCCAAAATAGAATTAGCAAAGCATATTCATTGTATTTTACCCTATAATTAGTAATAATTTATGCTTCATTAATTTCAAATTATCTTTAATGAATTAAAACATTAATTTTGATATTTAAACTATGATCATACAAATTCTATTTGATTTTTTGTTGAAATTAGATAAAAAAAATTGTTGTATATAATCAAACTTAATTCTTGTAAATTTTTCTTTAAAATAAATCTTAAAATATTACTTGTGTGTCATAAAAATAATCAAAATAATTTTGGAAGAATTAATAAAAAACAAAATGAAAATCAAAAGAGTATCATTTTAAATCCAATTTATATTTGAAATCCTAAAATATTTATTCTGCTTATTTATCTTATTCATTGATATGAGACAATATCTAAGGATTTTAATGAAATTTATTACTCCTTTTGATGCTTTTTTAAGTTATTCAAGTTTCTTCGTATTTGACATTAAAACCTAAATTTAATTTTATCTCTTTATTATTTCTAATTAAAACTCTGGATCATTTTATTGGGTTTCTTCAAATTCTTTTTATCTTTTTTCTTATAATCTCACTAGATGTTTAACATTAAATAGCATATCAAAACTTCTAATTGATTGTTTAGTAGTGTAAGCTTAAAAGTTTGGTTATTTGTGTATTAATTTTGGTGCTGGAGAATCATTAAATGATGTTGTATCTATTTTATTGTGATTTATTTTTTCTGAAATGATTTGTGTTTCACATTTTTCATTATAATTCATTTAAGGAAGTGTGAAATTGCTGCGTGTATATTTTTATGTAAATTTGATAGATTTCTTGTTATCATGATAATTATTGATTTTAAACTTCATGTCTTTATGTGTTTAATCTTAACTAAGTTTTCTTTTTTTGAGTTCATCATCTAATATTTTTTTATTGCAAAAATCAATGAATTATATAATTTTAGGTGCTGTTATGATTGTACTAATTTATGATTTAGCAATATGAGATATTTCACTTTGTTCTGATTTGAATTTAGGATAACAAGCATTCTTAAGATTGATAGGTTCACTTTTATCACAAATTTAATAATCTATGGTTGATATTTATTTCTTCTATTAATATATTTTAATTACAACATCTGGGACTGCAGTGGCACAACTTTTATTCCTTAAGCTAGATAACTTTTGATTTCTAAATGATGAAGCAGTAGTCATAAAACTTGGAACTTACATATTTGGAGGTTTTTAAGTACTATAGAGAATGAAATCTTTTTCTGGAGAGAGCATTTATAAACTTATTATTTTTATTTAAAGAAATGAAAATTTTCAATGATAGAGATTTTTCCTATTAACTAATTTATAAGTCAAAGAATTTAATAGGGACCTATTCCTACTTCAGCCTTACAATTTGGACATTAATGTATAGCATCTTTACATTCATCTACACAACAAGGGATCCAAAAACAAAATATTCTGTATAATTAATAATTAACTATACGTTGTTAATAAAAACAGTAAATAACCAACAATTATGGTAGCTGCTCCAACCTCACGTATAATAACAGTTGTTCCTTATTGTTTACATTAAGGACATACAACTGTTATTGGTACTCTTTTCATATTAGCATGATAGTTCACTGGAATTTGAGATCTAAAGTAATATATGAATATTAAATTACTTTGATTATCTATCATCCATATCTATTGTAATTTAGGCTTCATTAATTACAGGAGCAAATATTGTCGATGAATTATCTTAAATAGTTTACATATTATTAAAAATTTAATTAATGAAAAAAAAAGTGATTGATGCACTGAAAGATGATAAATACATGTTTAACCCAGCTCCTACATATAAAAACGAAAAGGGGACTGAAGACAAGCTAAAGAAGAAAAAACAAAGAGAAAAAAAACAACTCTAAAGAAGAGCTTAATTAGCTGAGTACATATCTAGTGATGATGATGGTCCTTAGAATAACTAACCTATTTTAGATTAAGATGATTATGGTGCATTAGGAGATCTAGATTAAGATATTTTAGGCTATTTTCAAATGAAAAGTCAAAAAATACTTAATATGACATAAAAAATACCAGAGCAAGTATGATTGATTATGTTTATAAAATAGATTTTTGATATTGGATCCTTACATTTAGGATGTGTATCATCTATTGGTCCAAATGGAGCATATTTAATAGTTAATTTTACTAGAAATAAAAAAGGATTCGTAGATTAACATAATCTTAGAGATAGAAAAAATATTAATGGAGGGGATTATAAAATTGGAGAATATGTTATTACTAAAGTTATTGAAGAACAAAAAAGTAACAAAATTTAATTAAGTTTACATCCTAATATTATTAATGATCAACTAAGTGTTAATTAATTAGTTATTGGAATGTAAATACCAGGAATAGCCTAAACTTGGAATGAATTTGGAACAACTATTAATTTTGGATCTTAATAATTTAGTGGATTTATAAATGAGTAAAAACTCAAATGTGGAAGGGTTTATATCTTTAATATCAAAGAAATCAATTACAAAGAAAAAATTGTAATATGTGATTTTGAATAAAGAGATGTTTAATTATAAAATAAGAAATAAATATCTAAATACTTACTTAATCCTGGTAATCTTTGGAAATGCAATAATGCAAAATCTATTACTGGAGGACAAATTGTTAAATTAAACAAATTTGGAGTTTTAGGATATGTCTTCTAAGATTATCAAATAGAACAAGACAAAAACATATTATGTAGAATAATTGGATTTGATGAGCCTTCAAGATAAATTTATCTTTCTAGTAAACAAGAGCATATCGAGAATATTATTTACATTCCTCCTTATGAAATTGGTTAACAATATTAAGGTATTGTAATAAATCAACCATTATATTCTGGAGCTTATTTAGTTAATGCTATCTTGAATGATGATTAAGTATAAACCAAAAAAAGTAAAAAAGCTTTAAAAGCTAAATTGCCTAATTTGGGGCCTATTTGTATGTTAAATAAAACTTAAATTCCAGCTGATTAAGAAATCATTGATCATATCTAACGAATTTGCATAATAAAAGAAATTAACTACTTTGATCATGTTGGATTCGTATCTTTTGAAGTTAATTCTAAACCAAAATTAAGTGATTTAAATATTGGAGCTATTGTTAAAGGTGTTGTTAAATAAGTGTTACTGAAAGAGGATTCATATAGTGTTTTATTGAAAATTAATGAAAATTTTAATGCTATCTTACCATCTATCTAGATGTCAGATTATCCTTTAACTAACCCACCTAAATTTAGAATTGGCAGTAAAATTAGAGTCAGAATTTTATAAATTGATGAATAGCATAATAATATTATAGTAACTATGAAACCTACTTTACTTACTGATATTAAAGTTTTTAAATCATTAGATGATCTTAATGTTGGAGATACATTATATGGATTTACTATTAAAAAATTAGAAAATGGAATTCTAGTCAAATTCTTTTAAAATATTGTAGGATTTCTGTCCAATTTGAGTTTTGATGGGCAAAATCCTGATGATATCAAAATAGGTTAAATTATTAAAGTCTATGTTAAATATGTAAATTAAAATGATAATAAATTATTACTATCATTAAAAAAAATAGATCCAAAATAAAAATAAGTTAATGAAACTTAAACATAAAATGTTAAATTAACAAAGCTTATTAAAACTAAGTTAAATTTAGGAGAGAAAGTGTAATGCGTTGTAAGTGCAATAAAAAATAATGTTGTTTATGTTAATCTTCCAGATGGTAAATTTGGAAGGATTCATAAGGCATTCTTCGAGTGTTATAGAAATGATGATAGACTATTTAAATTATAAAGTGAATTTGAGAATCTGAATGTAGGTTCTTAATTAATAGCTTCAATAATTGGAGAAAATAAAGAAAATAACAAATAAATCTTTGATTTGACTTGTTTATCAGATCATATAGAATTAGAAAAAGATGTTTAAAAAGATAGCAATAAAATTGTTTATGGCATAATAAAACACATTAAAAGTGATGCAAAATCACCTTTAGTTGTATAAATTTATTATAATTACAATGTTTTTATTGATGGATGGGATATTGATGTAGAATAGCCGGATATTTTAAATAATTTAGAATAAAAAATTTAATAAGGATAACCAGTCAAAGTGAAGTTGTATGAATTTGATAAGCAGTTGAAAGGAATAATAATTAATGAAGATGATCAATAATTGTAATAAAATATAGGTGAAATTTTATATACAAAGCAAATTTATAGAATTTTGAGTCATCATGATTCATATATAAGAGTGTAATTAAAAAATAGATAATTTGCATCAATTGACATTACAGAATTATCTGAATTATGGGAATTAAATTTATTTGAATAATTCCCAGTTGGAAAATGGGGAGAGTGTAGAATAATAGCAAAAGATAAAGTTTATTGGGCAAGTGCTAGAGAAACATTTTTGAATGATAAATTATGGAATAAATGTCTCCATCCAGTTAAGAGTAATACAATTTCTTATTAAAAAATGATATTGTCTCTAAAATATGATGTCAGAACATAACTATTTAAAAAAACTCCATTAACTATAGGTTAAGTAGCTTTGGGATATGTTACTGGAAGTACATATAATGGTACTTTTGTTAAGTTAAACTATGAGACAACTTGTTTAATAAGAGGATTTAAGACTGATATTAAGTATAGACCAATAGTATTAATGATTACTCAATTAAATAAGTTATAGGGAACGGTAGATTTAAATTTACTTAAATATAAATTAGATGATAAATAATTAAGAATTGGAGATGTAGTATAGGGTTTGATAGTAAATATAAGAAATGAGAAGGCAGCAGTGAAAATTTTAGGAACTCTTTAATAAGGAGAGTTGGATAAAAAGGATGCTGAAGGATTGGAAGGAGAAGATGGTTGGTGGGCTAATAAGTTATTTAAGATTGGATAATAAATAGAATGTTTAGTAATAGGATAAAGATAGAATAAAAATAATTAGACAGTTTTAAGATTAAGCAATATTTAAGAATTGATTAATACTGAAGGAAAGAGGAAAATTGAATTAGGAGATATTTAATAGGAAGTGATTGATTTACATGAAAGTTTTGAGGAGATGATTAAATAACATTAAATAAAAAATAATGTTGTAGTAGAACAATAAAATTAAGATAAATAAATTGAAGAGGAAATATAATAGGAAGTAAATGATGGTGAAGATAATGAACAAGAGGAGGATGATGTTGAAGAAGAAGAATAATAAAACAATTAAGTTATTGAAGAAGAAAATGATTAATAAGAAATTAGAGAAGAAGTTTAAAATTTAGAATCAAGAGCTGAATATGAAAAGTAATTTTAATATTATGATATTTAGAAAAATATTAACAAATCCTAATTCTTCTGTTATTTGGATTGAATTTGTAGCTTATGCTGCTGAGAATGAAGGAATAGAAAGTGCTAGAAATGTTATTGAAAGAGCATTAAGAGTTATTAATTTCAGTAATGAATTAGAAAGATTGAATTTATGGACAGCTTATTTAAATTTAGAATTCAATTTTGGATCTGAAGACAATTTAATTAATGTATTTAAGAGAGGTTGCTAAAATTGTGATGGAAAGAAACTTCACATAAAATTGATCAATATTTACAGGAAAGCACAAAAAGTTGACTTAACTGTTGAATTATCAAGAGTATACTTTCATTTATATATTATTATAGTCATTTGTTTAAAAATATAAATAAAGTTGCAAAAGTTGGATAGAATTTTTGTAAAGTTTAATGGAATGGTAAAAATTACATGATGATGAAAATCCTTAATATTCATTTAAAGATACATTAAATAGGGCTATGTAAAGTTTGAAAAAAACTAAATAAGTTAAACTCTTATCCTTTTATGCTAGATTGCAATTTTAAAATAATTAAATTGAAGAAGGAAAAACCACATTTGAAACTATTTTATAAAAGAATTCTACTAGGTAAAAATACTTTAAAATATGATTAGAACTGATATATGGTCATAATATTTAGATTTAGTCATTAAATATTGCTAACCTGATGTGGTTCGATCAATATTTTAAAAGGCAATACACAATAATAAGAAACCAAGAAAGATTAAATTTTTATTTAAGAAATAATTAGAATATGAAAACTAATATGGAGACAGTGCTACTATTTAAAAAGTAAAAGAGCAAGCAGAACAATGGGTTTCACAATTTATGTAAAAGGATATACAATAAGAAGATGAAGAAGATTCAGATTGATTAAGTAAACATGTGTATAATTCATATTATATATAAATCAATAACTTAAAAAAATGATAAATTAATAATTTCTAATTAGGATAGATAATGAGTAAAAAGAATATGATACCTAAGTTCATTCTAAAAACGTATTAAATGTTGGAGGTATGATACCTGAAGTCAAGATGTTATTAGGATTAAATTAGTCAAAATATTATAAGCTGGGTAGAATAAGGAACAGCTTTTGCTACAAATAATTAAGAGCAATTGGAAAAAATTGTCTTAAAAAAATTTTTTAAACATAGTAATTATTCTAGTTTTGTCAGGTAAGATATCCTAATAAACTTAGATAATTAAATATATATGGTTTTTAGAAAGTTAGGTCCTAAGATGGATTCATTTTTAAACATAATCTTTTCCGAAAGGGAATGATGTATTGAACATTTAAATATTTTAGAGAGATGTTACAATATATTAAAAAAAAAAACCAAAAACATTAAGTGATTCCTCTATAGATTGAAGAAGAGCAAGGTAAAATAATTACAAATTCAAATAGAGTTTCATTTACAAAAGTAATAGGATTAATTTAAAGGGTTTGCTATAGATATAAAATAGACAAATAAATAATTAAAGGAAGATATGAAAGTTTTACAAGAGACATCTAAATAGTTGATGGAATAAATTTAAAATTTAGGTTATGTATAAATAATTTCATATTCTAAGTTTATTTAGAACTAAAATTCAGATGTTGAATTAAAATTAAAGCAAGTAGGATAAATGTTATCAATAATTACTGAAGAACTGCAAAGTGAAAGTAAATATTTATTAAATTAATTAGACAAAAAAGATGTACAGTAGACGAATAAATCTGTAATTAGAATCGATTAATTTTTCTAAGATTCAAAAGTTAACTCACCTAATCCATACGTTGATTATAATAGTACAGCTTTGAATTAATTGGATTATGAATGTTTTATAGACTCGTTCTTATGATTATATTAAATAAAAAGAACTGTAAGAAAAAGATAAATATAAAATACTATAAATGAATTGATAATAATGTAAATTTATGATGTTTGCATAATTGGGGTTCCCCAATAGGATTGTGTTTTGGAGCTGCATTATAGAAATCAAGAAAATTAAGTAAAGTCATAATGTTGGACTCAATAAAAAGACCATATTTTTAAAATTAAGGACCTCCAAATGAAAGAATAATATTAGTAATATAACCATTAAGAAAATTGTTATAATCAATAGGAGCTTGGGATAAATTTAATAGGGTAGAGTAAATCTTTATAAGAGAATAATAATGGATTAAAGTATTTGGAAAGATTATTTGGAATTGAAAATCAATAAACTCATATAATATTATTGAATATGATAATGTAGTAAATGGATTATTAGAAGTTTATAATTGGGAGATAAAGTTTGAGACTAAATTAGAAAAGATTGAAGTTGTGGAAAATGAGTATGTCAAAGTGAATGATAAATTTTAATGCAAATTATAAATAGGTAGTGATGGACTTAAATCAAAAGTGAAGGAATTTAGTAATATAGGTACATAAAGGTTAGTCAAATAATCAGATGAGGATAGTTTTTACAGTTGAAAGAAATGATGAAGACAATTAAATAGGATACTAGACTTATTTGTCTAATGGGTAAGATATACAATATAATTTCATAGTTGTCTTTTAGTTTTATTACAATTTTATAATTCATACAGTTCTTTATTTTGGACAGTATAAATGGATGATTATAAATGTTTAATGTAATTGTCAGATGAAGAATTCCTGAAGACTCTAAATAATTAATTAGGTAGATTTGCTCCAAGGATAAAGAATTTGAGTAACAAAAGGATGATATTTCCTTTGGAGTCCCTGCAAGCTCAAAGATACACAAAAAAGAATGGACCAAATGAAGAAGATGTTTTTAATATTAATTATATAATTAATAATGTTCAATTATATGGCAATGAATGAATAATAAGTACGTGAAGGCGTACAAAAATATGGACCAGCTGTTGGTGCTAGAAAAATAATAGATTAAGAATATCAACATGCTTTAGAATCATTGAATACTGGAATTTATGTATTAAATTATAGAATAAATAAGATTACTTATTATTGTGCAGAATAAAAATCTGAATGTGCAAGAATAGGTTCTACAAGTAAATGTTTTTGTGGTCATCTCTTTAGTTAACATAAATAATAACTTGGTAAAAAATTTAATACTGGATGTGAAAATTGTGAATGTAAAAGATTTAAGTTTGTACCTTCAAGACCAGAAGAATGTGGAATGTATTGGTTACCTCGTAGAAAAGATTTTAATATTTTAACATGGAGACCTCCTTGTAAATGTAATCATGGATGTGAAGATCATCTTCCTAATTATCCATTAAGATGTAAGAAATGTTAATGTTCTGATTTTGATTCTTACTTTGCATGCATTGCTTGTGATAGAAGATGGGAATTACATGAAACCCTTTTTGAAGATGAGTCAGAAAGAAAAGCTTTAGGCAAAAAGATTTCTCAAGATTATCTTCCACTCTCTACTACTCCAGATATTCAATAGCATGTCTTTCAAGATTAAAAATACTAATAAATGCCTTAAAAATTATAATAAGGATTAGTTGGAAATGATAAACCATTCCCAAAATAAAAAGTTTAAACTAATAAACAACAATAATATACTACACCTTATACTAGACCTAATCAATAATAACCAAAGGCTATTTAATAATAATAATAACAAAAGGCTATTTAATAACAATAATAACCTAATCAAACCCTTTAAAAGAAAAAGTGATTAAATATATATATATCTATCAATTACATAAATTTCACACTCTTCCGCTAAAATCTTTATCTTTAAAAAAATAATATACTACACATATCTATGTTATAGCTATTATTAACAATATTCCTATTTTTGCTGATGCACACCATTTCACATTTTATTAAGTCTATTCCAATACTAAATTTGTTATAATATTTACGCATTTAATGTGCATTTTATCTATCAGTAATCCAATTTTAATTTCTATAAATTGTCTAAAAGTTTCTATTAGTTCTTGACAACTCTTTTGACATATCACTAAATTGTTCTGATTAAGCATATTCTTTATCTACACCATCCATATCAAAATCAAAACTCACCGTTTTATACCCTTTGGATAAACTTTTGAAACAAATATAATAAGTGCCCTTATCTCTTAAAAACTATTTCAATGCTCCTTCTTTGGTATATTATTTTTTAACTAGTTTTTCTCCATTTTCTGATTCAATTGTAATTTCTGTTTTATTTTCATCCAAACCAGATATTTAATAATTTACTGTTAGATATGTATTTCCTGTATATGATTTAACATAAAAACATGTAGGTTTTAAGGTAATCTATACTGATAAACCATAACCTATGTATATTAAAGAAATCAAATACAATATTTTCATCTTTTTTAATATAAATTATAAATTACCTTATTAAAATTAATGAATTAAAGACCAATAAAAAATGGATATCTGTAATTTAATAAAATAAGCTAAGATAACAGAAACATATATTTGGACTAAAAACTACTAAATATTATTATTTGGAAGGCACTCAATTTCTTATTTTTGAAGATGACAAAGTAATTTCGTAATTATTACCAGACTCATATACCATAAGAAAGAATTGATCTATCAGGATTCATTGTTGACGGCACCTGGTAAGAAGATGGTTATTATACATTTACTCTCAGACATTTATAATAAGAAATTATTATGCAATTTATTTCTTTGACATATGAAGATGCAGCAGAATGGGTTAATAAAATTAAATAAGCTATTCTCATTTCAGAATATGAAGCACTGTTCCGCTCGTCTAATTATTAGATTTCTATAGATTAAAATCGATCATATAAATATGATTCTTCAAATGTAACTAAGTATATAGAATTTTCTAAATATTCAGAAGTATCCCAGAATATGTGTAAAAATAATTACAACTCTACTAAGAACTAAGTAAAGATAAATGGGTTATTGAGAAAACTTTAAAACAAATGAAATTAACAACAATTTAATCTTAGAATAATATTGTGTTGAAAGGTGAGTATATATTCAACACTTCGCTATCAAATATAGCCACAATTATTAAAGTAAATTAATTAACTAAATTAAAATAGAAAGGTGGAAAATATTTGGATTTATTTAAATAATCCTCTGATATCCATGAGATTGATTAATTTGAATATCATTAAGATTTTTGGCATTTTAATAATGATGGTAAGAAGTATATTTTAGAATCAAAATATATCTAGTTTGATTTTCAGAGAAACAATTCATTCTTCTTAACTAGAGAATCTATAAATGAAAGTTAATTTCCTATGATTCATACCTCTGATAAAAAATCAAAAAATAATTAAATTCATATATTTAAAATATTGGAAATTATCCATGTAGTTGAAGAGGATTCAAAATGTTTTACTTAATATATGCAAGTTGTTAAAAAAGATGAAAATGAACAAATAATAAAAAAATTAATTAAAGAATAAATAATTAATCTGTCTATAATTTCAACTGAATTAGATTTACTATTAATATAAATAAATAATGATTAAATACCAATTACATAATCAAGAATTGTAGTAGGAACAGATCATTCAAATGGAGAAAATTAAGAAAATGAATTTTCTAAAGGTGAAAATATACATTTTCCACCATAAGATAGATTAGGATATGTGGATCATATGCTACAGCCTAATCAACCAGCAGCAATATATGAGAAGATGCACAAAAGGATCATACATTAAAATGAAGAATAATTGAAAGCTTTATCAGAATTAAAAGAGAAAATTGGTCACTTGTATTTGAATGAATAAACTATGATAAGGTATCTGATTGCAAGAAATTACAAAGTCAAAGATACTGAAAAAATGATATTAAAATGTCTAGTATATAATCATAATTAATATAGTAATGGAGAAAAGAAAATAATATTAATTCTAGAAAGATCTCTGATTATTAAATATATTCAAATGAGAATGTGCATACTCAATTAGGGTTTTCAAGATGGGGTCATCCTATTTTAGTAACAAATGGAATGAATTCACATCCAGAGAAATTTGAAACGGAATAAGGGTTTTCAGAATAAGGTTATTTATAATATCATTAAAGTTTAATGGAAGAAGGCATAAGATCGTATAAATTTAATATTAAAAATAGAATGAGAGGATATGTAGATTAATTTATTGTGATCATAGATTGCTATAAATTGAAACCAGCAAACTTCTCTTTCAGTGTATTGAAGAATGCATTTATAGAGATATTCAATTACTATCCTGAGAGATAATTTAGAATTTATGTTTTAAATACAAACTTCTTGACTAGATCATTTTATGCTATGTTAAAACCCTTTTTACCATCAAGAACTGTTGAAAAGGTTTTATCAATGATATTTCTTAGATAAATTTTATAGGATAAGATTTTAGTGAGATTAAGAAAGCATTGTTGAAAGATTTAGATGAGGAAACAATTCCACAAAGGTATGGAGGTAAAAATATACTTATTTAATGATTATGAATAAAAATTATGACAATTATTGATTTACTCTTTTCTTTTTTCGTAATTGGATTACATTCTCAAATGAATAGAAAAACATAAAATTATTATATTTAAATTCATTATTTTGATATTTAATTAACGTATAAAATTATTTAATTGGGAATGTAATAATGATAAAGGAAAAGATCTAAAGAAATCAAGAATATAAAATTAACATATATTTCATTTATCAGTTGTCTTTTGTTCATAATAGTTGTAGGAGTGAAGAATTTGATTATTTTGTCTGACTTCTATTTTTAGATTATTATATTTTTTATCGATTTTATTAGAAATCTGGCACACTAGGGATTTTTTACCATTTAAAACATCTATTATTTCAGAGGGAGCAGATCGTTTATTGTTTTTATAATAATGTATTAGAGATTTTGCACTAGAGTAATTTAGATTCAATGCTTTGGCAACCTGATATTATTATGTAAAAGAAAACCTCTTTAATCTATTTGCCTTCCTGGAAAACTTGTCGAAATAGTTATTATTGTTGTTCTATTGGAATTTTGTGAATCCTTCTGGTGTTGGATTTAGAAATAATTCTTTTAGGAATATAATCCTCTCCATCAGAAGTCTAAGTACTAGAGATTTCATCCTCAAAAAGTAATCTTTTGTCTTTCTTACTCATTATTAATAACTAAGATAATAATAAATATTATAGTTTCAGACATTTAATAAATTAATTTCAATAAAACCATATCTTGCTTTTCTAGGTTTATTTATAATTAACTATTGAATTGAAATGTTTTCAGAAAGTAGGAAATGATATAACAAATACATATAGAATTATCATATAAGTATTAACAGAAAGATATAAATAATAATATATTTTTTATTTGTATAAATTTCATTAAGCTGCAACGACAGGAGGTTTTCTCATTTCTTTGACAAATCTCTCATAAATTTCGTCTTCTCTCTATTTCAATTCTTATGCAGTTTTAGGGGCATAATAATTAGGATAATCCAAGCCTTTAATTATAAATTAGATATTGTTACCATATTTTGTAATTTTTAATAATTGTTTCTCAACATAATTGACAACCTTTGATGCATCAGCCCAATTTCTATTAGCATTAGCTCTATGACCCAAAATAAAAGGAGTTCGTAATTGGAAGTATTATTATTAATAGTTCTTTATTATAGTAATGCATCAAATACCAAAGCTTTATCCAATCTAGCACTTATATGATAAAGATTTGTAATTCTACCTGATTCATGATTAAGAAATACTCTCATATGATTTAAAAACAATTCACCTTGATAATAAAATTCTCAATTACCAATTCTCAATCTCTTTGCAAATGCTTCATATTCATATTCAGTCAAATCAGGTCTCATTGTACTAAATGAGGATTTATAATATTTGAAATGCTATTCAGTACTCATTTAACGAGCATTTATAGCTACTCCTCTTTCTGGATCTATGTAAACTTCATCGGTGTCTGTGCCTCTCTAATTTCTTAATTGATTCATATTAATATAAATATTAATTTTTTCAATATAAATTTTGAAATGGAAAAAAATAAACCATTTATAATTAAAAAGCGAGAAGGAGATTCTTTGCTGCCTCCTGATTGTGAAGAATTTAATGATTTGATTGAAGATAAAATTAGATTTTTGTAAAGTTCAAATATATTCATTATTGTAAGCTAACAAATAATAATCTTTAGTGTGCATTCATATATTAATGTATAAGATTTCTATACTATTTTTTTCATTATCGAACAACATGTTATACATATGCAATACTATGTTTAGTTATAATAGGGGGAAATATTTTCTGGATTGCAAGTTCAACTTATGGATTTCTTGGCATAAATTCAAAATCATCTTCAGAAATAGGAAAATATTTATGTTTGACATCAGCAGTCTTAGCTATTAGATTAATTACTTACTTTTTAGTATGGGCTCTTATGTAAGGATATGCATAACAATACAATTTTTTATCTAAAACTAGATTATTATAAGAAAATACAACTAATACTCCAACTTAAATTACTGAAGATTAGAAATAAGAAATTATTTGTGGATAACTTTATTAAGGAACTTTAATGATGGTCTAAGCTATCATTGAAACTATCTTTTTAGGAATCATTATCTACTTTGTTTTGTAGGTCAAAAAATATATTGCAAGTAAATTTTCTATTTATTAATTAGATTATGAAAGCAATTAACAAAAAAAATAAAGGAATTGGAATCTTTAAGCTTCCATCGTTTGATTACAAAAATTGTAATTAATATATATTTTATTATATTCTATTCAATCATCCCATTATTGTTTTAAATGCATTAAAATCCATGTCTTTATCAATAATGTTTTTAACATTTATTTATTATTCATGTTGATTAACTTAAGCAATCTAATTTTTTGTATTTGAAATACCATCCCACTTATTATTTAAATTAGCATTTTAATCAAAAATAAATTTGATACTTTTTTGTGTTATCACCTTCTCAGATTAACTTAGAAAATCAAACATAAATTGTAATTATTTTTGATAATCTTATGGAGTTAATGTTAATGCTACAAATTCAAAATAGTCCAAATAACCATTACTATTACAATCAATATATGGCCATAATTTTTGTATATCTTATTTATTAACTTTCAAATAACTAGCTAATTCTTGTTATGTGATCAATCCACTTTAAGAGGAATTTATGAAAAAGAAAGTATTCTTTTAGTTGCTCAAATCGCAGGAATCAATTTATGTTGATAGATAGTAAAGTGCCAATCTTCTTAATGGATGATATTTGACCCATTAATTTAGGTTTTACATTGAAATAAGCTTAAAATCATTCACAAACTTTTAATTATATTAGGTTATTAATTTGTGACTTAATAGATCTTTAGGTATAGCTCTGTTTTGTGCTGGACATACTTATTATTTTATAAAATCTTTAATTTCTTATGAAATTCCTTACCACTCATCGCCTAAAAAATAATATTAAAATAAACCTTCAAATTACAATGTTCCAGATTTGATTTCAATAAGTATTTCTTTTTCATTCTCTCCATAAAAAGGAGGATAACCACATAAAATAACATAAAGAACAACTCCTGCTGACCAAACATCACATTTATAATCATATAATCCATCTAAAACTTCTGGAGCAACATAATAAGCCTATTTTAAAATTATTAATTTTACTGTTCCACTTTTAGTTTTTAATTTGTCTACTCCTCTTTTTGCAATTCCAAAATCTATAACAATGACTGAATTCATATCATTCTTCTTTTAAAATAAAAAGTTTTCTGGTTTCAAATCTCTTTACATTATAAAAATTAATACCTATGCACTATTTTAAATCCTTAATAATAATTGACTGCTCTCATATATTATATATAAACTTTAAATGCTTCATCCACTGAAAGACAACCCTTTTCAAGTACTTTATCAAAAACATCTCCTCCTTAACAGATTCTATCAAGTAATTGAATTGATATTTTTACTCCAAAACCATATATAAATTCTCTGCATCTTCAAAAGTTTCAAACAATCTTAAAATGTTAGGATGATCCTAAAAATAAAAATATTTAATACCAATAATTCCATAATTGTGATTTCACTCAATAATCTATCTTTGTATTTAATATTCAATTTATTTATCACTTTAACTGCTCTCACTTGTTTACTTACTTAATGAACTGCTTTGTAAACACTCCCATAAGCTCCCTATCCAATTTTCTATATGAGATAATCAAATAGACTCACATCTTTTTGTTCGTAACTATAGACTTTTGTTATAGGTTCATTATTTTTTTTAATTAGTGTTTACTTATAAATATGAAAAGCAGTTGATTTTGGGTCCATCTGATATTTGTTTTGAATTTTATATTAATTATAGATATTACATTACTATTAATTTTATTTACAATATCACTGTATCTAAGTATATAGTATGATTTAAAACTGCATTTTAATTAGCAAATTCACAATTAATTTATAATGTTAGGATAAAGATATGAATATAATAAAAATTTATAATCTCTATAAACAATTAATAAAAAGATATTTTAATAAAAACTTAATTAAATATACTATAATTAATAATATAAGTTATTTGCAAATCATTCATTTTCCAGGTAAGATAGTTGTAACACTTTATTTTTTGCTATATTGCCTCATTTACTTGTAAATCTTTTTTGTTTTTTATTCATTATTTTTGGATCCAATTATTTCATAACAACAACAAATATTTTTCATTTGTTTTGATAAGTTTTCTATTCAATTTTCTATTAAATTCTATATTAGTAAAAGATAATTTTGATCCTCAGCTTTTTTTTGTTAAATACAAAGAAGATTCGAGTTTGAAATTTATTTTCTGTATAAATTGAGAACTTTTTATCAAGTAAGTGAAATATCATAATCGATTAGAATTTACTATTTATTTATTTAGATATCAAATTATAGTTTCTCTAATTTTAAGAGGTTTATTTTTTTTGCTTATAAAATATTATTAATAATAAATTTTTTTATATATTTTCATATTTCAATTAACTTAAAATGCAAGGCTAACGAATAGATTTTAATATTATTTTTATTATTATTCCTTAATCGATGTCATTATTTAAAATAAATAATAAATCAATCAAATAAATCATCATTAACCATATCGAATTATCTCTATTTTTTATTCCAAAGATAGAGTTATTTTTTATAATATCTAATTTATAGCTTTTTAAATTACTTTTGATTGTATTCCTACAATAAATCATCATCAAAATCCTCTTTGAAGATGTCAGAGAATTGAATTTCAGCAGTGTGTTATCCAGATTGTTGTTTTTATAAACTATTGTTTTAAAATCTATTATATTCTTTAATTTTTGGTAAATGAAATTATCTAACTTTTTAATCATAATCTTTTCTTCTTTTCCAGATGTCTTCTGCTTTAATCTTTTTTCCATCTTCCCCAAAAGACAATTAATTTTTATGATATTTGTTGGGAGCAACAGATGAATGAGTAATTTTACTCTCACATTATGGTTTGCTGCTATATTAATTTCTTACTAAAAACCTTCCTTTCTAAGGACTTTATTTGTTTTCCTCATTCTTAAATTAAACTATAACATTGTTATTATCAACTTTCAAAGCAGCCTCTTTGTTGTTGTTGTTTGAAATCNATAAACAATTAATAAAAAGATATTTTAATAAAAACTTAATTAAATATACTATAATTAATAATATAAGTTATTTGCAAATCATTCATTTTCCAGGTAAGATAGTTGTAACACTTTATTTTTTGCTATATTGCCTCATTTACTTGTAAATCTTTTTTGTTTTTTATTCATTATTTTTGGATCCAATTATTTCATAACAACAACAAATATTTTTCATTTGTTTTGATAAGTTTTCTATTCAATTTTCTATTAAATTCTATATTAGTAAAAGATAATTTTGATCCTCAGCTTTTTTTTGTTAAATACAAAGAAGATTCGAGTTTGAAATTTATTTTCTGTATAAATTGAGAACTTTTTATCAAGTAAGTGAAATATCATAATCGATTAGAATTTACTATTTATTTATTTAGATATCAAATTATAGTTTCTCTAATTTTAAGAGGTTTATTTTTTTTGCTTATAAAATATTATTAATAATAAATTTTTTTATATATTTTCATATTTCAATTAACTTAAAATGCAAGGCTAACGAATAGATTTTAATATTATTTTTATTATTATTCCTTAATCGATGTCATTATTTAAAATAAATAATAAATCAATCAAATAAATCATCATTAACCATATCGAATTATCTCTATTTTTTATTCCAAAGATAGAGTTATTTTTTATAATATCTAATTTATAGCTTTTTAAATTACTTTTGATTGTATTCCTACAATAAATCATCATCAAAATCCTCTTTGAAGATGTCAGAGAATTGAATTTCAGCAGTGTGTTATCCAGATTGTTGTTTTTATAAACTATTGTTTTAAAATCTATTATATTCTTTAATTTTTGGTAAATGAAATTATCTAACTTTTTAATCATAATCTTTTCTTCTTTTCCAGATGTCTTCTGCTTTAATCTTTTTTCCATCTTCCCCAAAAGACAATTAATTTTTATGATATTTGTTGGGAGCAACAGATGAATGAGTAATTTTACTCTCACATTATGGTTTGCTGCTATATTAATTTCTTACTAAAAACCTTCCTTTCTAAGGACTTTATTTGTTTTCCTCATTCTTAAATTAAACTATAACATTGTTATTATCAACTTTCAAAGCAGCCTCTTTGTTGTTGTTGTTTGAAATCAAAGCTTCAGATTACTATTTCTGAAGATGAACGCTTTAAATACCCTACTTAAAATTGGAATTACTTGCATAACCTTTCTGACTTAAGATGCATCTTCTAAAAGCAATTTTATTTTTGTTGCTGACGACTAAAACTTTATAATTCAATTTACATAAGTAATATACAAGGATTCCAATGGTTCTGGTTTTTGCTTATTTATTTATTGCAAAACTCTTTACTAGATAATTGATTGCAAAGTGTACATTTCGAAATTAACTATAATTAATTTGTATTTATTATGTATTTAATTACTTCAATCTTCACACCACCATCAATTATCTACTTTCTTTATTTTCCTTATTTTATATTCTACCATTTCCTTTTATCATTCAAATCCCTAAATTTTTATAAAAATACATCATTAATTATCATAATCAATGCTCAGAGATCTATATGATTTTCTTTCTTAAAATACTGAGACAACAGATGCAGAACCTAATTATCATAAATTTGTATTAAATAAAACAAAACTTTCAAAACCAAATCCTTATGCTTACAAAATTGAATATCATAGATAAAGAAAAAATAGTTAAGCCTTTGGATCTTCAGCAGAAAGATCTAAAGAAGAATTTAAATTACCTCCACTATTAAGCTATGAAATTTCCTATTCTCAAGTTGATGTCAATATCCCTAAAGTTAGAATTTAATAAAAAAACAATAACCAATCAAATACTAGATTTACCACCGAATCTAATATCCATATGGTTAGAAAATCTAAAAAAAGTAAATCTCTAAGAATAGAAAATATTAATTAAAGACAACATTTGAGATAGTTTCCATTAGAATTTGAAAGACCTAATGAATATATCCCTTCTCATCCCTTTTAACCTATGAGCAATATTGAGCTGTAAGAATTGTTTCAAAGTCTATTGTATTTTTTAATTTGTAACCGATAGATCTAAACATAAAGTTCATAAACCAATTAATTCCTGGGATCGATGACGTAATCTCATGAACTATTATTTTTTTATATTTAACATATATGAGCATATTATATTCATTTTTATTCTCAATTACTTGGATATTTATCAATATCTCTTTAAAAATTGAAGATTAATAAAATGGTTGTGGCATTGCTTTTTAAATTTAAAAAAAAAATATAATATTATAATATTTAATTTAATGTCATTATATTATCAATTAAAAGTGAATAGAATAGAACCAAAATGAAAAATAGAATTCAAAAACCTTAAAATTCAAATCAATATTTACTTGTAAAATAATTGAAGAGCAGAAATATATATATATCAATTTAATACTTTGAAAGTGAAGCATCTTGAAAAGTTAAGATTACCTAGTCTTCTTCATTCAATGGGAATCAATAATTTGTTTCAAAAAGTTCTAAGAATATTTACTTAAAAGAGCATTCTAGAATATCCTAATTTAGAATAAATTAATTAAGAAAGTTAAGAACTATATATTTATTTGAATGATGAGGATTGAATTTAAGTTCAGAAAATAAATAAATTTGATTTTGTATATTTGTTCATATTAAATAAAAGGCTCTGAATTTCTTAAGTATCTATTGATCAATAATATAAGACATAAATTAATAATGTAAAATAAAAAAATTATTTGGTTTAATATATAAGCACATTTTAAAATTAAATAAAATCTTTTTTTATTTAACAAAGCATATTATGGGAATTTCAAGAGACAGTAGACACAAAAGAAGACTTACAGGAGGTCGTATGCCAATCCATAAGAAAAAGAGAGCCTTTGAGAAAGGAAGATAAGCAGCTATGACTAAATTGGTATCAGGAGAAAAAAGAGTAAGAAGATTAAGAGTTCGAGGAGGAAATTTCAAATTTAGAGCTCTTCGTTTATCAGAAGGCAATTTCTCATGGGGAAGCCAAGGTGTTGCTAAAAAAGCTAAAATTGTTGAAGTAGTTTATCATCCATCAAATAATGAATTGGTTAGAACAAAGACACTTACAAGAGGAGTGATTGTTTAAGTAGATGCAACTCCATTTAGATAATGGTATGCAAAGAAATATAATGTTGAATTGGGATCAAAGAAGAAAGACAAGAAAGTATTAATTATTTTAAAATTAGGAAGGACAACCTGAATAAGTTAAAAAATCAAGAAGTCTTATCAAGAAATTAGAAGAGAGAGCTAAGGAAAATGCTATTGATACATTTGTTTAAGAATAATTTACCAATTAAAGATTATTGGTAAGAATTACATCAAGACCAGGATAATCAGGAAGAGCTGATGGTTATATTTTAGAAGGAAAAGAATTAGAATTTTATATTAAGAAAGTCGAATAAAAGAAGAAATGATTGCATTATTAATACATTATATTGCACAAAATCAGTACATTAATATTATATTAATTATAATACTATGAGTAATTTGTTCACTAAAAACTATCAATACATTTTCATTTTTTTCTCTTTTCTGATCCAAATAATTTAGAAAACTTTGCTAATTTATTTTCAGTAGTATGAGTTGTGGTTTTTGGAGAAGGTAGGTTACCAAATTATTCTGTTTTAAGTCTCTCTATTACGTTTTTATTATTCTGTTCTGGAATTGTAGTCATTCTATCAGAACTTAATAACTATTTAGATTGATCAAATAATAATTTTAATTTCTAAATATTATTTTTTGCATACTTTTAAATCTTGCATAGACATTTAAGGTTATTATAAGGTTTTTGAATATGCATGACCTAATTTTAAAGATTATTGAAGAATCTATGAAGACTTTGTCAAAAGATTATGTTTTTTGAAATAATCATGAGCTTCACTCTTTATATTAGGTCTCAATGCTTTTTTATTTTCTTAAGGTGAATGCTAAAAGCTTTTTTTTATTATATTTACCTTAACTTTTGATATTGTTTATTTATTAGGAGATAATGATTCTTTTTAAACTATTTCTGAAACTATTTTACTTGTATTAACTAAATTTGTTCTATTTATAAATTCTGGTTAAGGCCGTGCATAATAAAAGTTATCCAATTCATAATTTGCATCATCAACGTTCTAGAAAATATTATGTGATATGTATATACTTAAAATTCATATTAAAGATTTTATGTATATTATTTTCTAAATTCAGCATCTCCTTTGTTAAATTCTTCTTCATCAAAATTATATTTCAAAGGTTCTGGTTTATAAGGAGGTAGAAGATTTTAATTTACAATTCCTTCAAAATCAACATCATGAAACCAAGGATGAGTTAAGATTTCAACAATACCTCCATTTTATCCTAATCTTTTATTAGGATCCTTTTAAAGAAGTTTAATTATTAAATCTTTTAATTGATCAGAGATCTATACATAGTCTGGAAATTAAACTTTTTCAGTTAATATTGAATTATAAATTTCTTCAGTATTATGAGAATAAAAAGGAGGTAATCCTGAAACTAATTCATATAGAAGAGCTCCAAGGCAATAGCAATCTACCAAATAACTATGTCCTGATTTCATTAGCATTTCTGGAGCCATATACTCAGGAGATCCACAAAAAGAATAAGCTAATTCTCCATCTTCCATATTTGGTTTTGATAGTCCAAAATCGCTTAACATCATATGACCTTATAAATCTAATAAAATATTTTCAGGTTTAATATCTCTATATACAATTTGTTATGAATGCAAATAGGCCATACCTATACATATTTCAACAAAATAATATTTAGCCTCTTATTCACTAAGTCTTTTTAATTTTCTCAAATGATAAAACAATTCTCCACCTGCACAATATTCTAAAACAAAAGCAATATAAAATCTTGTTTCAAAAGCATAATGTAATTTTGTTATATATTAATTTTCCATTCTTACCATTATATCTCTCTCATTTTAAACAATCACTTCTTTAGCATTATCAAATATAAATTTTTTATCAATTAGTTTTAAAGCATAAAATTATCCATTATCTTTTTTTTTCACCAAATAAACTCTTGAAAAACCTCCTACTCCTATACATTTTATTAAATTAAAATCTTTCAATCCAACTCTCTTTGTTACTTAAGGCTAAGCATATTATGGTTACAATTCAAGTGTTATTCCTTAAAATACATTTAAAGGTAGATCTGGTAATGATAAATAGTAATCATATGGAATATTTTTTGTTACTGTGATAAATTGGCAAATCTTATCCAATTCTAAATTAATAATTAAACTACCTTCTTAAATATGTTAATCTTCTGTTGAACCTGTACCTCCCCCTTCTACTTTTACTGATGTCACCTCTATACTTGCAATTTATTCAATCAGAAAATTATATAAATTATCTGTTCTTTAATTTATGTAATCATATAAATAGTAATATCTAAAGTTATATAAATCAAATTTACTTTGTTTGTTTATAAAATAAAACAATTTGAAGTTTTTTTTTAGAATCATATTATAGTTATTCTTCAATTTTAGTTTTCGATTATTATTTTATCATAGGAGTCTATTCAGTTTTTGAATAACCTTAATTAAGAGATTTGGAATCACCTTCTGTCTTTTTTTGTAATTTTGAAGAATAAGGTGGAGGAGATCCTTTTGCAGATTTTTAGCTTATTAACATATCTTCGATTGATTATCTATGATTTGTTGAGGTGTCTGATTATATAGATTACTTATTTTACTTCAAATTAAAGTATTGTTAATATTGATTTGATATCATTTGAGCATTTTTTAACTATTAAATATAATCATTAAAATTACCATATCAAACAAATATTTATCTTTTAATTTTGACTTATTTAATAATAATTTTTATTAATTAGAAGGTGATTAATTATAAGATTACTTAGTAGTTGATACTTATTTTGAGTTTTCTTTTTTCTAATATTATTTTTTTAATTAATACTTCAAGTGAAACAGCTGCTAATGATAAATTTTTTGTTTTTAAATTAAATCTTTTAGAACTATTTCCATCATCTGTTTATACTCTCTATTCAATTTACTATTTTTTTATTTATTTTATCATTTACATTTGGTTATGATGTTTTTGCCCTTTCACTTTTTTAAGTTTAAAGGAACACATTATCTATACTTTTACTTCCTTTTAATTTTGCCCGAATATTATTAACAGCTTAAGCTAAAGAATTCCTTTCTTTTTTAAAATAATCGTATAATTTTGTTTTTCCTTTTTATTAAGGTCTTTCTGTTTTAACAGGTTTAGTAGAATTTTTTAAAGCTTTCTTTTCCAATCGTTATGGAGATTCCTAAAAACTAATACGACCTGCTATTTTTTGCATTTATTGATTAATTTTCTTCATAACGATATATAATAATTAATTTATTCAAATAAAAAATATTTTATAATTAAAGTATTATTTTTTGAAAAATGGTACAAACATTTAAAAATAACTTTTGTTTCTTTCAAAAATATTAATCAAAAAAGTAACATAAAGAAAAATATAGACTAATAAGATTTATGGCAGCATATTTTTTGAAGAAAATTAAATATTTAATAATTAATTATTTAAGCAATATTATAAAAATAATTCAAGGTCATTATATTGAAATTATATTTTAGGTCTATTTTTCAGTAAGACAGATAAAGATGAAAAAATATCATTTTAGCTTAAAGTTAATTTATACTGAGCTTACTTCTTATATTGTTTTTCTAGAATTTTTTAACTGATTTCTTTAATTTTATTCAAATAAAAGTTTTTTTCAATTTTTTTTTGAGATCAATATACCACATTCTAGGCAGCATTATATAAAATACATAGTGAACAAATATTAAAATTATTAATTTTATATATTAAAACATTAAATCAAACTTATTATAGATTAGTAGCTTCAACTGGTTTGAATAAACTTTTTGTTACATAAACAGGCTGTTTATTAGATTCAGTCGTTACTTTTTTTCTTTGAGTCTCTTTTCTTTATAAATGAGGAGCTAAAATAAATTCTATTTATAATACCAGATACTGTTTAAGTTATTTAAAATATCTCAAAAATCTTTTAATATGGAAATCTATCAATTTTATTTGAAAAAACAAAAAGCTTTAAGAAAAAGTATTCGAGTTAAGAATTATTAATATCGATGTCCATAAAAATAAAAGTCTCTAATATCTATTATTTAGTTAATTCTCCATTATTACTTTAAAGAGAATCGAAATGTTATTTTAGAGAATTTTTATATTTAATAATAAGTTTAGTAATATCTTCTTTATGTTTCATTTCTTCTTCTCCAGTAAATATTCTATAATTACCAACTATCTTAGTAAAAATACTTTTCACTCTTTCTAAAGTTTCTGTAAGTTCAATATTAAATTCAACAAACTCTTAAGAATTATCTTCTATTAAGAATCTTGCAAACATTAATGCTTTATCTTATTCAAATAACATGAATGGTTCCTTTTCAAATCTCTTTTGTAACTATTTGATACTTACTTTTTTCTCTTTTTTATTATCATCATCAAATAAAAACTATTCTATAACATCTATTAATATTATTTTTTTGATTCTAAATCTGTAATTTAATTCTTCTCCAATATGCAAAACATCATTCATTTTTATGGCTCTTAATTTTTTGGGTACATAAATTTATTGTTATTAAAAACTATCATTGTTATTTTTGAGGGTTAAACCTACAGTTTACTCTTTTTTATGAATTAAAGATGATTAAGCAGTTTCTTTATTTTTTGCTTAAACCTATATTAATAATAAATTCTTATATTTATCATCCAATAAATCATATTAATTTGATATTTTAGCAATTTATTCTTATAAAACTTTTTTTTCTTTAGCTTAAATTTCTGACTTCTCATTATTTTTAATTTTTAATTCATGAACCATTCCTTTTAAGTATTCATTATCAGATTAAACACTTTTAATTTATTTATTTTAATCTTCTATAGTAGATTTTAAAATTCTAATCATTTCTTGTAAATCTTCAACTTTAACTACTTTATCAGCCAATCCATTATTTGTGTTTTTTAATGCTTCAATTTTTTGTGCCAATTTATCCATAAATTAATTTTTTTCTTTTAAATTCTTATGTAAATCTTCTATGGTTTCTTCATATCTTCTGACTGTTTTTAAAGTTTCAGCTAATAAATTTTTATAATAATATGTTTCCTCTTCCTAAATTTTAAGTAGTCCTGTCATTTAATCATTTTCTGTTTTTAATTAATTCATCATTTAACTTTATATATATAATTTTTCTTCTATTAAGGTATGATCATTATAATTAAATAAGACTTATTATCTTAATTATTGATCAAGCATAGTTCTTAATCTTAAACATTCTATATGAGATTCTTATAATTCTATTCTAATCTCATCAATTTTAGTAGTCTTAATATTTTATTTTAATTATTCCAATTCTTGATCTTTTGTTTTCATAAGTGTTTTGAGATCTTATATTTATTTTTTAAGCTAAAATACATTTAAATGACTTGTTTTTTTATTACAAAACATTTCAACATTTCTCACTAATTCTGTCAAATGAACAACTTATTTTTCTAATGATGATATTTAAGTTTTTAATTTAGTATTTTCATCCTAACATTAATTATACTTTTTTTATAATTATAACAATTCTTAGTATAATTCTTCTTTATCTTTTTTTATATATCTTGGTGTTTATCTTGGATCAGTTAATCTTGTATCACTAACTTATTTATTATCAACCATTGTTGAGCTACTTATCTTTTTATTCTAATAAAGAGAAACAGCTGATTGAGGTCTAAGAAAATTATTTGTAACATGATGTAATGAATCTAAATCTGAAAAATACTGTATTGCACTTGGCATTAAAATTTAACATTCATTTGATGACTTTTATTTATATCCCTAAGGTTCATATTTGATTGCCTAAATTCATGAATTATATTAATTTATACATACTGATTGGGGTCGTTTTATTTGTCTGTGAAACATATAATTAATAAATTAATGAGTTAAAAGTGGAAATTAATACCATAATACATTTAAGAATTATAAGAATAGAATGATGAAAATTCTCTTGCAATTTTAAGAAAGCTAGGTAAATTGTAAAATTTAAAAGAAGTATTCATTAAATTTTTATTAATAGTGTGTTGATAGAGATGAAAGTGAATTAAAAAAATAATATATTTTATTAATGAGAGAGAGAAATGAATACTTTAAGAAATTAAAGGCCATTTAACTTATAAATGAACAAAATCCTAACTCTTAACTTGCCTAATCTATTTAATTGTTATTTGATGCAATTAATAAGTAATAATGACTCATACATATTTAAAATTAATCTGTTACATTATATTAAAAATCATAATACTCTATAAATACTTTCTTTATTTTTGAAATTATCTCCATAAATAAAGAGACAATATATTAGTGGTATTAATGCTACATGAAAACCAATTGAATAAAACATTTTATTTTTCAAAAACCATCCAGGTGTGTAATTTCTTGATCTAATGTCTAAACCTGAAACCACTAAAAACTATAAATTTTATTTACTTAAATTCAAAAATATGATTCCAATAGTTGCTGAAATTGCTTAAATATTATCATTATTTCCATAAAGAAAATATTAAGATACTAAAATGGCTCCAATTATAGGTATAGTAGCCAAAAAGAAAGTTGTTCGAGCTTCAGATGAACTATTTAACCAATCTAATTAAGTTTCATGCTATGACATTGCAAATCCCCAATGAATACCAGCCTATATAATAAAAATAGATTTAACTTAAAATGCCAGATTAATTGATGCATATTTTAATGATGCATGCATTAATTAACCTGAATAAATTGCAAAGGCTGGATTAATAAAAGAATATAAGGTAGCTGATGACAATAAAATTAAAGGACTCAAAGTAGCTAATGTTATATATTTAACTTCTTTAGGAGTTTTAGTCTCTTATGTTAATTCTCTAATAAATTTCTTTCTATCTTCAATTATTTTCACTAATTATTCATCAGTGAATGTATTCTATTCTGCTACACTTTCAAGTGTTGAAGTTGATTCTTGATCTTTAATATCTTAAATCTTATTTTATATTCTTTGTGCTTTTTTGGTTGAAAATCGAAATAAAGGATTTAAAGTTCTTAATATTTTTTACATAATTATTAATAAAATTAAATTAAAATTCAAATTTGGATGACAGTCAGAGAATTTCTATTGATCCTAAGAGATTAGTTAATTGAAAAACTTCAAGAATAATAAAAATTAGAAAATGAGAGATTATAATAGAAAAAAGAAGAGCTAAATAGAGTTTCTTAAAAGCTTTGAATTTATGTTATAGATATTACAAATAATTATCGAATATTAATTAATTTTTTATTATGGAAAACTAATCTGATGTTTAAGATTCCAATTAATCATAATCAAATCATAAGCAAGAATATTCAAATAGATCAATATTATATCCTGAAAGTTAACACTCATAAAAATAAAGCAATTAAACTGTGTAATCATAAGCTTTAAATAATTCATAACTTAAAAGGAAAAGTTCCTCTTAAAATAAAAATGAATTTTTAATTTAAAACAATGATTAGGAAGATCATAATGATTTTAATGATTTGAGCAAAAGCCAGAATCATGAAGATTCTTTTAATGAAATAGAGAATTAAGTTGATTAATCAAATTTATAAGAGTAAGGAATAGAGGCAGAATAAACTTTTCTTTAAGATTAATCTAAAATGTTGGAAAATGCTGAAGTTTAAGAATTTTAAGATCTACCTGATAAAAATTAAACAAAAAGATCTGATAATCAGACATAAATTGCTAAGGAAGAAAATTAATCAAATATTATCCTAAAATAAGTTCCAACTGAAATAACAGATATTAAGTAAAATGAAGATGATGGTTAAAATAATGATAAAATGTTAAGAACTTAGGAAGTTATGGAAAAATTCAAATAAGTTTTAAAATCTCCCAAAACAAGGTCACCATAACTTTCATCTGATGATCCTTATTAATTAAATAAACAAATTATTAAGCCTTTATAATTATCTCAATAAGAAAATGAAAAAAGTTATGAGAAAATTGTAGATACAAATTTAAAAGAAATTTATAAATTTTACTCAAAATAAGCCTAAACTTCAAATAAATAAAATACATTTGATTAACTTCATTAAATACAATAAGTAATGACATTACAAAAATTTATGTATTTTTGTAAAGATTTTGAATTAATAGATTTGGAAATAAATAATGATTTTATCTATTAACATACTGGTTCAGCTGCAACTAAACCTTTCAATAAAATAAAATATAAACATAAAGAAAAAGAGAACTTTATTGTTACAAAATTAATATTAGTAGAAATATTTAAAAAATGTTCAAGCATATAAGAATTATCATATTAAGATTTTTTAATTGCTTTAATAAAGATAGCTGATGTAATATTCCCTGTAGATAACTCATTAAGAGCATTATATGATTATTTAGGAGTTCATGATCCAAAAAATTATCGTAAAAAAATGGTAGTTGTTGGTAAACCATTTAACACAAAAGATTAAAGTGAAATTTTGACTTAAGAAAAGTTATGTTCTCGTCGATTGATTCTTCCATCTAAACCAAAACCCAGAGCTGAAAGTTATAAGTATGAACCTCCAGTTGTAAATCCTAATAATACTTCTCTTTAAGAGAAACCGAAAAATTCAGCAAAAAATTTACAAAAGTAAAAAGAAAAATCTAATAATTTAATAAAATGGGAAGATTTAGGAAATGTTACAAAAGAATTTGATCCTAAAGAATTATTACTTGAATAAGATTTATCAGATAAAGAAGATGAATATTATTTGTAAGAATATTTAATAACAACTACTGAAAAAATAAAAAAAGATGAATCTTAGATAAAAGTACAATAAAAAAAATAATAAACTAATAATAAACAATAAGAATAATAAAATTAACATGAGGATAAATAGTTAAAATAAAATTAGAATAATATTACAATATAAGATCATTCATAATCTATGCCTAATTAACAAAAATTATATAAATAATTAGTAAATTAATAATAGACTTAATAAGTATAACCTACAACATAAATTAATTAATCTCCTATTATTAATACCAATTAATCAAATAATTAAACACCATTATTATTGTCTAAATAAAAAAATCTGATGGGAGGTAGATAGTCATAAGAATCACAATCTTATAGTTAAACATATAAAGCATAATAAATTAAAGGGAATAAATAAACTACAAAAGCTATTTTAAATACATCTGTTGAACATAGTTCTCCAACAACTATAAGAAAAGAAAATGATGGATTAAATGCTATAAAAAAAATAGAAGCTGAAAAAAAATAAAGAGAATAACAAATTTTTGTTGCTTTTATTAAAAATTAAGAATAGAGAGAAAAAAAAGTAAATAAAAAATGACCTAATTTTTAATAATTTATAACTAACAATTTAAAATGTCTTACCTTCTACCTCATTTAAATACCAGTTTGGAAGTTGATCAAGCCATCTTAGATGAAGAAGAGAAACTAGTAATCATTCGTTTTGGACATGATTGGTAAAAGAATTTAAATTTATATTTTAGGGATCCCTTAATGTATGTAAATGGATGAAATACTTTACAAATCTCCTGAAAAAATAAAAAAGTTTGCAGTCATCTATTTAGTAGATATAACTAAAGTTCCTGATTTTAATACAATGTATGAGCTATATGATCCAGTTACAGCAATGTTTTTTTATAGAAATAAACATATGATGATTGATTTGGTAACAGGTATTAATAATAAAATAAATTGGGCTATGAATGATAAGTAAGAGTTTATTGATATTGTTGAAATAATTTATTGAGGAGCCAGAAAAGGAAAGGTTTAGTTATTGCTCCTAAAGATTATTCAACTAAATACAAATATTGATAATTAATATATATATTTAATTATGGATTAAATAATTGAATTAATATAATGGTCAGCCTAACCAGACAATTAGATTTAAAAATAAGTTTATAAACGAGCTTAAGAATTAAGTTAAGATACATAATTTTTGATTCATCTATGTTCTGTTATTATTGGAAATTATGATGCAGAAATTAGATATAGGGCTGCTGTCATATTGAAAAGTGCAATTAAAAATTGTTCAACTTTACCTGAATAATTATAATAAATGCTTGTTGAAATCGATTTGAGTATTTAAATAATGAGATAAGCATTTATTATTATTGTTCCAGAAGTTGTTGTTAGAAATGGGATTAAAAGTAAGTAAATTAAATTTAATTTTAGATAGCAATTTCATGATGGAATATCTAATTAAATTAATAGATATTGATACTATTATTGCAACTGATTGCTTATCTAAAATTATTGAGGATTTAAAATTCAATTCTGAAAATATTAATTATTATGGAACAGACTCAGGTTTGTAATTAATTGATCAACTTATTTTAAAATTTATTTCCTTAGTTGAGCATTCTAATACATAAGTTGTTGTAAATTCCTTAAATTTTTTAAACTATAATATTTTCTTTATGCCACCTTCATTAAATCAATATATTGATTGTTACATTAAAATTTTAATAACAGGCACTTAATCTTCAGAACAATAAATTAGACTAAAATGCTTTCAAGGCATTCAAGCTTTAATAGAAACAAAAAGAGATAAAATAAAGGACATGAATTTAATTATAATGGCATGTGTTTAATCTATATAAGATCCAGACAAAGAAGTAGTTCGATTTGTTGAACTATGTTTAACAGATTTTTTAAGAATTGATGATGCAGAAGATTATGAATAAACTCACTTACTTAAACCTTATTTACAATAAATAATGTCACCTATAATTCTTAATCTTGTTATTACAAAAACTGATTAAATAGCAATATAACCAACTTTTTCAAATGTATATAATCAAAACGATAAAAATGAAGAAGAGGAAGAATAAGAAGAAAAAACTTTAGGAGAATATTCATTAAGATCTGTGACAAATCAATTGCTTAAAAAACTAATAGAATTTTATGACAAAATCATTGTTCCCATTACTTTACAAATTATTGATCAATTGCAATAATCATAAGATTGGAGATAATAAGAAATTGCTATAATTTGTCTTGGATTATTTGCAGAGAAAATAATGGAAAATCATGCCAATCTTGTGCCAAATATATTAATGTCCCTATTTCATGAAAAGAATAAATAAAATGAATATATTTATGCTTCAACATTATGGACTTTTTCTCAATATAATGAATGGATTAAAACAATTGCTATCAATGAGACTTAATTTATTTAATCCTATTTGAAATTATTATTGATTTCGATAGAAAATTAATCAATGTATATCTTTAATTTTATTATTTAGAATAGTTAAAGAATCTGCCTGTTCAGCACTGAATTCATTATCAAAAGATGCATTCTTCATATTACAACCCTACTTGTTAGATTTATTCTAAGTTTATCTAAAAGCTTTGTCTTAAAAAGGAGGAGTGTTGCTATACATTTATTAATCAATAGCAACAATATTAGCTGAATGTGAAACAATAGATAATTAAGAATTAATAGATTTAATAATGACTAAATTAATCAATAATTTAGTTGATTTAAATGATTATAATATTTGTCCACTTTACGGTATTAATATATCATTTAATTATAGAATGTTTAGCAGAAGCAGTTGAAAAATTTGGATAAAGAGCAATCAAATATATTTAAATAATTTATTAAGCAATTATCTAATCTATGAATGGTTATGTTTAATCTATTTAAAATGGAAAGACACGCTATTTATATTAATAAAAGGAGATTTTAAAGCGGTCTTTTGATTTGTGTGTAAAGATTATCGATATCACAAAAGAAAGATTCTTAGAATTAACTGATTAATCTTTTTTATAAATTGTTGATCTTGCTTTGTAAGATTCTGAGACTGATGTCAAACAATATGCATTATCTTTAATAGGTGATTTAATTAAAAACTGTTATGCAATTTTTAAAAATGCTAATATTGCAATTATATTGTAAAAATATTATTAAAATTAGAAATGAATACATATTTGCATAATCAATAAGTATTGATTCTTCTAAATTATTTTTGGCAACTTCAAATAATGCAGCTTGGGCTTTAGGAGAATTGGCTATAAAAGATCCAGGAAAAATAACAGTTATTTTTAATGTAGTAATGGAAAAGTTGATAAAAATAATAAATGAACCAAAATTCCCAAAATATATAGCATAAAATTTATGTATAGCAATATGCAGGTTAGCTGGATCACATTTATCATAAATTGAAGAATTGATACCTAATTTTTTTAAAAGAGTTTGTTTAATACTTAGTTAAATAAAAAGTTCATAATTAGAAGAATACAAAGAGGAATCCTTTAAGTATGAGAATGTGTTAAATTTAGGATCTTAATAAATATAGTAAAAATGTATCCAGGGAGAGTAATAAACGACATTAAATATTTTGTTTATTGCATAGTTGTTTCTACAGAGTTTCCATCTATAAAACCACTTTTTATTAATATATTATAAGAATTGAAATAGTCTTTTGGCTAACAGAAATTTGATAGTATGTTTAGTAGTGAAGATTTGCCTCAAGGTTTTAGGTTGAAAATGATAAATATATATGGTGTGTGAATAAATTAAAAAATTATGCGTTTTTGAATATTAATTTAATATAAATGAGATTCATAGTGATTGCAATTCTTGTGATGATTGCAACATCACAGGAATTTGTATAATTTTATTCTGCATTTGAAAATGCTGATGTAAGTTAATTGGATGGATGGACAATACAAGGATCATTGTCAAAATCATAGGGTGATAATTTTTTTAGTTGTTCATCTTCTGCAGTATTTGGAGGACCTAAAGCATTTGGTAAAGGAGCAATAATAACTAAATAATTTTAATTGCCTCCTCATTTTTAGATAAAAATATCAGTTGAAGTGTGGAAGTATAATAATTTAACAATTCTAGATTTGATGCATGGGATACTTAGAGATAATTCTTTTATTTAGATAATTACCTTTGGGAAACAATGTGGACAGGAAGTGATGGAACAAAGAGATGTGCAACTCCTGCAGGTGGAAATGTAAATTCATTCTAAGTTGATTAAACAATAACTCATAATCATGCAGCATTATTTATTGCATTTACATCTTCAGCTGATAAAGTAGCGGATAAAGTATTATATTTTAATAATAATTTAGATGTCTTGGGGTATAAGAAACTTAAAATTATTTTATTTACCATGTCCAACAGAATGTGGTACATGTCTTGGACCAGATGCTATAGTATGTTAAATGTGGGTTCCAGTCTCATCAAGCTGGATTAAGACTTTGGATGCAGATGGATGGTAAGCAAAAGGATCTTAAAATACTATTAAAACAAGTACTTGTGCGGGTATTCCAATTATTGGTGGACCTGGTAATTTTGGTAATAATGTATCTATTTAAAAAATATTTGATAAACTTGTACCACATTATAGAATGAAAGTTATAGCATAATTTTGGAAGATTGATAATTGGGATAATGATAATGCTGTTTTACTTATTGATAATTAAGAAAAATGGAAATAAAATGTAGCATAAGTAGAAGATAAAGAATATTTTATTTGTGATAAGATTAGTCCAGGAGGTGTTGATGGAACAGAAAAGGTTATTAATATAAACTTTGAAACTCCTCATAATTATGGTGCTGCACTTGTTAAATGGACTGCAACTGTTAAAAAATCATCAAAATAAGCATCTTGGGGTATTAGATAATTCCAACTTTATGTTGCTTAATGTGCAAGTAATTGTGCAACATGTACTGGTCCAAGTGTAGAAGATTGTACAGCTTGTGTATCACCTTATGTATTATTGGATCCAGAAGATGGTAATGGATCAGGTTGTGTATTAAAAGGAGATTGGGTTGAATTTACATCAGAATTTTAAGGTTCAAGTTGGACAGCTAATGAAGATTGGAAAGTAAGTGATGGTAAAAATGGACCAGATTTTACAACAACATGTGGTGATTTTAAATTCTTTGGTGGATATGAAAAAACAGGAAAAGATGCAAAAATTACTAGAAAATTTAATTTACCAGCTCATAAAAGAATTAGAATAGCTTTTGAAGCTTGGAAAATTGATAATTGGAATGGAGAAGATTATGTTGTTAAAGTTGATGGATTAAATGTATGGTCAAGAACATTTGGATTTGGAGATCCAGGTCTTGCTGATATTTGTGGTGGCGATGGATTTGAAAATTATGCTATTGTTGATTTTATTATTGGACATGAAGCATCTACATTAGAATTGGTTATATCAACTACTATTGGAAAAGATAATAATAATGCTTCATTTGCTCTTAAAGGATTTAAACTTTATTTTGAAAAACCAGATGCTTGCGCTACACTCTATACTGAATGCAATTTCACAGGTAATAGTATCATATTCTATAAGTCAATTAGGAAAATCATTTAATATGTGTGAAGATTTGCCCAATTTCTAATTAGCCAAATATCCAAGCAAAATTAAATCTATTCAAGTACCTGCTGGAGCCAAAGTTGTTCTTTTTGATGAAATGGATTATAATGGTATACAATATATATATATCCTTAGGAAAAACAATTGAATATACTGAGAATCAAAAATGTATACAAGAATATGAATTCAAATTCCTTTAGAAAAACTAATAAAGCTATGTCTTAACAGCAAACAATTGATGAGATGAAACAAAAATATCAAAATTGTATTTCATTATTTGCCTAAAATTATTTTCTTTAATTATTTTCATAATTTATTAAATATATGGATATAAAATACTGTAATTTAACATCATTTTAATAATTTAAGTATAATTTGTTTTCTTTTTTCTATAATTTCTTTTTTTTTTTAAGAGTTCTTTTCATTTTTTAATTCATTCTTCCATTTTTCAGCCTCCTTTATAACTTTCTCTTTTTATTAAAGTGTGCTATTTCTAATTTTGTATTATAATTCATCATCAATATTATTAAAAATAGGAACTTCTTCATCAATAAAATTAGATTCTAGATTATGTTCGAAAGTTTCTAATTCTAACGCTTTTTATTTAGCATCATCAATAACTTCTTTTGGAAACTTTAACATTTCAGCAACTAATAAACCATAACTTCTATCAACAGCTCCATATCTAACTTTATATTACATAGTAATTTTATCATCTTCTGTAACACAACTTACATAATAATTTTTAACTCCTGGAATTTCATGTTCCATTAAAGTCATTTCATGAAAATGAGTAGCGAATAAACAATATGATTATATTTATTTAGCAATATGTTCAGCTATAGCCCAAGCTATACCAAATCCTTCAGAAGTAGATGTTCCTCTACCTAATTCATCAATAATAATTAAAGAATCTGGTTTTGCTGTTTTTAACATACAACTTGCTTCAAGCATTTCACTCATAAAAGTACTAATACCTTTTGTTTATACATCACTTGCTCCTACTCTAGTTATTATAGCATCTATAATAGGTAAAACAGCAGTACTACATGGTACAAAACAACCTATATGTGCCAATAACACACATATTGCTATTTAACGAATATAAGTTGATTTTCCACCCATGTTAGGTCCTGTAATTATATGTAATCTTGATGATTTTCTATCCATTTCTAAATCATTTACTATACATGTTGAATCTATTGCTTCTAATAACGGATGTCTTGATTCTTTTAATAAAATTTCTTTTTTTTCTATGAAAATTGGTCTAACAAAAGCTCTTGGAGCATTTCTAGCTACAGATGCAAATGATGACAAAACATCTATTTCTGAAATCAATCTAGATGCTTATTCCATTACAGGATAATAAGAACAAACTATTTTTAATATTTCTTAAACTTTCTCCTATTGAACTTCTTAATATAAATCTCTATAATTAACATAATCAGCAACAGCAGATTATAGTTTTTCAACTGTAAAGGTTAATGCTCTATTCTTAACAGAAATAGTCTTATATTTTTTAGGGTTTTTTCTAAATGCTTCATCAGCGCTTTGTTTTTTAGCTTCAAATATATAGGTGTATGTTCCAGATTCTATCAAAGTAACAGTGATTCCTAATTCAGCTTCAGTATCTAAACGAACATTTTCAATATCATTCATACATTATGTAATATTTTTACTTAATTACATTAATTTTTCAGAAAACCTAGGATTTACTATAAATTCACCAGTGTAAGCTTTGCTTAGATCAATAGATTTTTCAATCATTTCCTCTAATCTTTCAAAATCACTTAAGTTCTCTTCAAAAGGTATTAAAAATATATCTTATAAAATAGGATTTTAACTTTGATTCAATTCTTGATTTACTTTTTTTATTATATCTTTGATTTTTTGGATTAATTAATAAACTTTAACACAATCACTTAGATTAGCATTATTTCTCTTATCACTAGCAACCTTATAGAATTTAGCATATAATTTATCTAGATCTGGAATTCTCTTCAAAAAGTCTTCATTTAAGAATGCTCTAAAGGAAGTGTTTTAATATAAAAATTCAACTATATTTAATCTTTAATTTATTTCTTAAATTGATTATAATGGCATTTTAATCCATCTTCTCAAACATCTTTTTCCCATTTAAGTAATACATCTATCTAAATAATCAACTAAAGTGCTAGCATTATTTCCATTATCAAATTATTTAATTCCTTGTTTTGGAAATATCATCAATGCATTGATTGCCGCTAAATCTAATCTCATAAATTTATTTAAATTTAATAATCCTATATTAAATTTTTATATATTTGTATCATCTTTATAAAGACGTGTATGTTCTATTAAACATTATATACATTAAGTGCATATCTATTCCTCCACTCTATAAGTGTTAAAGTTATTTTTTAAAACTTTATTTAGATTGGAAATATTAATTTCCGAAAAATCTTTTTTATTTTTTTCAATAACTTCAAATTCACATTAATCTAAAATATCCCGCACTTTTCTATTTTCACTCTCTAATTCAGGCATTTAAATCAAAACAGTTAATTTAGCATCTTGCCCAGCTTAAACTATTATAAAACTCATTACTTGGATTAACTTAAAGAACTAGACATTCAAACACACTAAAATGTTCATTATCTTAAAATTCACAAACTTCAATCATTCTTTTATCTAAATCTAGATAAGCACAATTAAGATGTCTTTCATTATTTATGTAAACTATTTAAACAACTAAAGTTAAGAGATTTTAATCCTAATCCATTAATTATATTAATTTATTTATTGTTCTTTATAAACCTATAATATTGAGTAAAAATAAACTCTCTTTATAATATATGAATATATTTCATTTCATTCACAAATTTTTTTTTACTAATTTTCTAATTTCCTTTTTCAGAATTTTATTTCTTATAAATGTTGGTACAACAACAGCACCAAAAAATCCTTAAATTCTGTGCAATATATGTCCATGCGTAGAATATTCTAAACCTAAACGTTGTCTATTAGCATTAAATAATTATATTACAAAGCACCTTTTGCTGCTTAGATAGGAGAA
Source organism: Paramecium sonneborni (assembly GCA_905182985.1). Taxonomy (NCBI): domain Eukaryota; phylum Ciliophora; class Oligohymenophorea; order Peniculida; family Parameciidae; genus Paramecium; species Paramecium sonneborni. The sequence continues at coordinate 748,970 of CAJJDN010000003.1, forward strand.
ATAGCTCCTTATCCTTTTTTAAAATTTGTCATTGGTGTAGTAACATACATAGGTCGATGAGCTAAAATATCAATATTTGAATATTCTAGTGCTATTGATCTAGAAAAGAAATCATCAAATGCTTTTGATGCTGCATATGTTTAATTATAAGGCATAGGTACTCTTCCAGCAAATGAAGATAAATTTATTATAGCTGATTTCTTTCTTTAAAGCATTTTTGGAATTATTTTCTTTGTCAAAAATACTATAGGAAAACAATTTACTGTAATTATTTCTCTTAGTTCATTGTCATTATATTTCTCTAATGGTGCTAACTATAATAATAAAAATAAGAATATAACATGTGAGACTCCAACATTATTTATCAATAATCCTATATCTAAATTCTCAATTTATTTATATATTTTATCAAAGAATCCTTCCTCTAATGATTTGTTAAAATCAGCCACTATTATCTTAAATTGTGATCTAGATCCATTACTTAACTCTTGAATTAAATTTTTGGCTTTCTCTTCATTTCTGATAATCATGCAAATATTCACATTTTATTAAGCTAAAACTTAACAATATCCTTTTCCAATTCCATCTGTTGCTCCTGTTACAACTGCCCAACAGTTCTAACCATATTTTGCATATATATTTGGAAATGGTTGTAAACATTTATAGATTTCTTCTAAAATTCTAAAAATTATAAAAGCTATTGTGGCCAACCCAATAATAAAAAAGAACATTATAAATAAACAAATTTTACAATTATTTTTTTGTAAAAATTTATATTTAATTTTCTATTATCTTAATATATCTAGTTCTAATAAATTAAGGGATGATATAATTAAATAAGAATCCCAATATTCGATGTAACTAATATCCATAGATAGCAATTTTCTAACTCCATCTTGACAATCCTTCAGTAGCACATTTTTCAGGTTTTATTGCTCCTGCTTTCTTTTCATAATTGTTTAAAGCAGTGTGACAAGATGTCAATTTCCTTAATTTATAGGGCTAAAGATTATTAAAAATGGTCATCAAAAACTTTTGTAGCAGAATAAGTTTGAAGATAAGGTAATGGTAATCTACCTAATATTATTATAAATTAATAATAGCAGATCTACTTTTAGTTTATTTCATAATTAATAGTATTCATTTAGTCAAAAAAACTATAGGAAATATTTATTTTAATGTCAACATCTGATTATCTCTCAAATAGATTTTTCAAATACATAGAATATTTGATCATAACAGGGAAACTCCAACATTATTTATAAATATTCCTATGTCAAGTTTAGAGATCCTAAATTTTTTCAAGCAAATCCTCTTCTGTACTAAATGAAATCTGCTATAACAATCTGAAAATTTGAAGTTAAATTCACACTTAACTCTTAACCTAATTTTCTCCTTTCTCCTTATCTCTGATTATCCTACAAACATTAACATTTTATTTCCTTAATTCTTAACCATAAGCTCCTATTTCAAATGTTGTATCTGTAATTTTTACTCAACATCCATTCCGATACTTTTTCTTTATATTAGGAAATGGTTATAAACATTTATAAATTTCTCTCAAGAATAAAATCATCCGATATACAATCATAAAGTTCTGCAATCAGTAATAAATAATCCATTATCAATTTAATCTAATATACAGTTTGCTTTTTATAAGTTAAATGTTTAATAATTCTACAATCAAATTTAATATAACTTTCATTTATTGCTTTATATTTACAACATAAAATTTAATTTAAGCCTTTGTTCTTATCATTAATTTTACCATTAAACGGTAATTCTTGATTTTTTTCATTTTTATATTGTCAGAACCTATTTTAAATTGAAAACCAAATTATTATTTTACATTGTTAACAAATTTCATTAAAAATTCAAAAATAATTATTAAACAATGTTGTGGTCTCTTTTGGAATGATGTCATTAATTTTAATCACACTTTTTTTATACAAGAAATTAAAATTATTGTCTATATTGTTGTTATTCCTTAGGTTTGTTAAGCAAAAACAATCTTTATAAAAAGTAAATGTTCTAAAATAAGTGAGTTTATGTTAGATGGAGATGTTTTTAAGTTTTTATCAATAATTAAAAAAATTAAGAAAACAATTTAAGTTTATCTAAAAAAAATTAATAGAAACGGGATATTACAATTATTAATTGAATTAAATATAATCAAGTTAAGTAAATTATACGAAATAGATGAGTAAAAGATTGTTTTGTTAAATTATAACTACTAGAATTATTGAATTATTATTCATAAACCATATTTTCAAATACTTCATTAATCAAATAGAATTATCATCGCTTTTTAAAGAACAAAGCATATAAGGATTATAAATAAAAAAAGTTTAATAATTAAGAGATTAATTAATTAACCTTTGAATTAAGATGTTGTAAAATTTTGGGAGTCTTATTGATATTGACTTTAATAAAGACTCATTTATTGTATTATATCTAGAATATGATAAAATATGATTAAGTAGGTAAAATCTAAATATTAAACTAATCGATATATTAGCATTTATTTAAAACATAAAAAACACATGAGAAACAGCAAATAAAATAAAGTAGTTGAGATTATCAGTGAATGTTGGTTATTATAATTATTTTTGTAAAATAAATTGCAATTACTCAATGATGTTTAATTTTGGATCCTTCACCCATCACTTGTTCCACATAACTTTGAAAAGTATTACTTTTTTTTCCTGCTTATCTACACAATANTATACAATCATAAAGTTCTGCAATCAGTAATAAATAATCCATTATCAATTTAATCTAATATACAGTTTGCTTTTTATAAGTTAAATGTTTAATAATTCTACAATCAAATTTAATATAACTTTCATTTATTGCTTTATATTTACAACATAAAATTTAATTTAAGCCTTTGTTCTTATCATTAATTTTACCATTAAACGGTAATTCTTGATTTTTTTCATTTTTATATTGTCAGAACCTATTTTAAATTGAAAACCAAATTATTATTTTACATTGTTAACAAATTTCATTAAAAATTCAAAAATAATTATTAAACAATGTTGTGGTCTCTTTTGGAATGATGTCATTAATTTTAATCACACTTTTTTTATACAAGAAATTAAAATTATTGTCTATATTGTTGTTATTCCTTAGGTTTGTTAAGCAAAAACAATCTTTATAAAAAGTAAATGTTCTAAAATAAGTGAGTTTATGTTAGATGGAGATGTTTTTAAGTTTTTATCAATAATTAAAAAAATTAAGAAAACAATTTAAGTTTATCTAAAAAAAATTAATAGAAACGGGATATTACAATTATTAATTGAATTAAATATAATCAAGTTAAGTAAATTATACGAAATAGATGAGTAAAAGATTGTTTTGTTAAATTATAACTACTAGAATTATTGAATTATTATTCATAAACCATATTTTCAAATACTTCATTAATCAAATAGAATTATCATCGCTTTTTAAAGAACAAAGCATATAAGGATTATAAATAAAAAAAGTTTAATAATTAAGAGATTAATTAATTAACCTTTGAATTAAGATGTTGTAAAATTTTGGGAGTCTTATTGATATTGACTTTAATAAAGACTCATTTATTGTATTATATCTAGAATATGATAAAATATGATTAAGTAGGTAAAATCTAAATATTAAACTAATCGATATATTAGCATTTATTTAAAACATAAAAAACACATGAGAAACAGCAAATAAAATAAAGTAGTTGAGATTATCAGTGAATGTTGGTTATTATAATTATTTTTGTAAAATAAATTGCAATTACTCAATGATGTTTAATTTTGGATCCTTCACCCATCACTTGTTCCACATAACTTTGAAAAGTATTACTTTTTTTTCCTGCTTATCTACACAATAGAGCAATCCATATAAACACAGCTAATACGTGTAATAATGTGATTATATATATTAAGCCCTTTAATTTTGGATTTATGCTTCCTGGTAAAAAATCAAGATCGCCTAGAAATTCCATTAATTAATTAATTAATTTAATAACAATTATTGAAAAACTTAATTTCTTTTCTAACTTTCATTTTATATTTAAACAAATCTAATTAACTATCTATTCAAGCTCTTCTTAAACAATTTATTTTTCTCATTCAATTTTTTTTCAAAAAGATTGTCTTTATTAAGCTTAAAAATAATTAAAGTAGGTTTCCTTGTCTATTTTATATATTTTAAGAAGCATTTTCTTTTATTTATCTTAGCTCTAAAATATGAAATTTATTCAGATCTTAATATGAGAAATTTTGCTTTTAAGACTTGTTTCTTACTTTTGTAAATATTTTAATTGGAAATTATTAGAAATTAACACCTTAATAAATATTTTGAAAAGTTTTACCCTATTTTTTTGAATTAATTTTTTTGTACACTTAATAACTAAATGGAAAGTAATTATAATTAGATTTAGATTAGAAATAATCTTTAACTTAATAAAACTAATAAATAATTTTACAAGAAATAAATTTATTTTAAAAATGAGTTTGAACCTATGTTTACTTTATGCCCTTAATGAACAAAAATTAAATTTCTAAATCTAAATAAAAATACATAATTATCAAGGATTCATTAATTAAAAATAATTTCTTTTTTCTAATATTAAAATGCAGTAGTAACATTGTTTTATTGTTTTCTATGTAAATTACTTTATTTTATTTTTTTAATTGGAATATTGATTTTCTTTTAACAAGACACCATATCCCACAAAATAAAAGGCAAAAAAAGAAATAAAGAATGATACTGAAGATAATACTTTAAGTTTTTTTTGCAAATTTACAAGTAGGAAAAATAAGTGAATATGAAGTACTACCCACACTATCTTGTTAATCATCATTATTTGTTTTTGAGATTATTATTTAAGATAATAATTTAATTCATTTAATTTATTTCAATTTTTCAACAGGAGATCCTAGATATTAATAGTCGGAGAGAACTTAGGCTTGATCCTAATTTTCGATTATAAAAGTAATTTTGTAATCTTTTTTTGCTATTCTACTACATTTATGTTATCCATTGATGAACTTTTCTTAAAAAAGTTAATTTGGCATTTTCTTTTCTTAACTTTATTCTATCCTTAATTTTAAATTAACTAAAAAAGTTATGTAAATTAATTAATTTCATTTGGTTCCTATTGCTTTGTATTTTATTTTGTTTCATTTTATTATTAATATAATGATTAGCATTTTTCAATATAAAGTTTTTGATTTGTTTAATTTTATTAGGATAATTATTTTTTAATCATTAAAGTATTCTTCTTTTTATCATTGACTTATAAATTATCATATTGTTTTATTAGATTTTCTGCTATTTTTTTTACTTGCCCACTATTAGATTCTTTTACTGAATCAATTTAATCTAATTATTATTTGATATCTATTGTTTAACTTTTTGCTAATTTTCTTTTCTTATTTTAAGGGGTTTCTTCATACTAAGTTCGATTAGGACATATATTACTATTAGTCATTAAACTGCTGTTATTGTTTTTGCATGATTATTCCATACTACTATTTGTAAATGTAGTCAATTCTATATTTTTCAAAAATTTCCATTAATGTCCAATATGAGGTAATTTGAGATAGTTTGGAATATTATTATTAATTTTCATTTTTAATATTTATTATTTCTTTAATATAAAAATCCTTAATTAGATTTTAAGACTAAAAGAATTTATAAAAAAATCAAAAATATCTTAGTTTAATCTCAAAAATCAATAATAAAACTAAAAGGATAAGTGTTATACTATAAATAATTATAAATATCTTTATTTACACATAATTTTGATTCAATATTATACAAAACTTGCATATAATTAACTATCACAAATTTGAGTAAAGAATTATTTATAATTTTTATAAATAAATGAAGGCGACCCATTAAATTTAGTTTTATTCATTTCCTTTTTGGTCCAATTCTAAACTTAAAATTTATATATTACCTATGATGCATTTCTCCAAGTCGTATATATAAATGGGTTTAAATGAATCAATGTTAGAACTAAGCTCACAATATTTAAAATAATGAAAGTTAGTTCTCTATTGCAATCTGATACAAATACTATAATAATTATGTCAAATTATACATTTATAAATTAAAATAAGTAATAATAAGTATAACGCCATCCCTGTGAATGTAACAAGTCCTAACAAATATTTTATATTTCTTCTGCCTATGCATGTTGCCATCAAAAAGCAATGTGCTTCAAAATCATTTACACAATGATCACAAAATTTACAATGATAGCAACGATCAATTTTAATGGCCTTGCATTTTTCACATAATTTCCCATAAAAATTTTTATCATCTAAAATCGTTTACATTTATACACCAGGCTCTAAAATCTAAATTTGTTTAGTTTACCTGTCATATTGACTCTAAACATTGAATATATTGATAATATCTGAAATGTTACAATTGCTTTACTTAAATTAGGGACTTCACAATATTTTTTAAGTAAAACAAAATCACAATATAAGTACAGAAGAAGAGTTCCAGCCACCGTACCTAAAAACAAAGGGTATTAAGTCTTATTAATCATATCTTATATCTTACTCTATTCCCTAAAACATAATTATTTCGAACCCATAAATTTCCATTATAATTTAACATCTAGAAATTTATTATTACAGAAATTCATTTCATAATTATTATCATTAAATCTTGGATTCTAAAAAATAAAAAAATTTGAATTCAAGGTTTTCCCAGAATCGAAATCATATTTTTTTGTTTAAGAAATTACGATATTCAAATTCCAAAATTTATTATATTATGTAATAATACCATAAATTAAGATTCCAAATCTTCTTTATGATTATTCAAATCATAAGAATATTAAGATATTCCCTTGTTTATGGATGAAAAAAAAATTAAAAAAAGAATTAAAAACTCAAATCTTAATTTTAACAAATTCAGATTGAATATCATAATAAAATACTAACAAAACTCAGATTACTTGCACATTTAATTATAAAAAATTCTGGTTTAAAAAAAAGTCAAAATGATGTTTTTTTATCAGCTATTTCAAATAAAAATAGTAATTCAAAAAGTATTAAGATGAACATTCTTTAAAAGAAACAAACTTGATTTTAGAATAATAAATAAACATATTAATTAAAACATTAATAAAATAGATTATTTATAAATAATTATATTGACAATAATTTCGAAGTGCATTTTCTTTGAAAACATGGAAAACATACCGAAAAATTATTATAATGTATTTCTACTATTGAAAAATAATTTTACTTCTTTAATTTCTATCATGACATAACATACTTTTACAAAATGTGGTTATTATATAAGCCTTATTATAATAACCATATTTGTTTTTAGCGTATAATTATACAATTCAGGTGTTCTTGATTGACTTTTTCATAAATTTTCTAGTTTTTTTTCTAATAAATTCAGTATTAATGTACAAATTTTCACTTTGTGTTACTAAAAACTGACTGCTCTCTGATATAATTCTAAGTTTCTGATAATACAATAAAACAATCTGATAATTTTATTTTTTGCTTAAATTCGATATTATTGTATATGCAATAATTAATATTTCTTGAATAATAGTATTAACAACATTATTATGTTATTATTTTATCAATTAAAGAGGTATTATTGTCTTTTTTATTATTTTGATTGATTCATCTTTTTTTAAAATTTTAATATATTTTTGTTTGAAACTGTGTTAAAGTTTTTCAGCTATCAATTTTTGAGATTTAAAGTAATTAGTATTTAGAATTTGAGAAACAACTCTTCATAATAGAAATTATTAAATAAATAAATAAAGTTGATAATAAAGAAATACTTGATTTTTCATAATTAAGGAATTAGATTATAAACTTTGATTTATTCTTTCATTTTAACTATAATTTAGCTTTAGTTTTATTGCCTTATTGTTTAAAACTCATTTATTGGATCATAAATTTGATATCCATCAATAATTGCTTATTTTTAAGTTGTAACAAGGAGAGTGACTTTTGGTATAAAGATTGGAACTGAATATCTTCTGGCATGCTAATGTTATTAATGAGTTCCATTATATTTGTATTGTAATAAATACTCCTCTTAATTTTCTAAAGAAAATTCAAAGCTCAACATTTATATAAAATTTAGCACTTAAACTGCACATGTTAATATTATTCTCTAATCTATTGAAATGTAATCAACAATTTTCACAATAGTTTCAAACTATAATTAAATAAAAAAGGTCTTACTTCTGTATTTGTATTTTATAAAAATAAATCTAATTTTCTATGTTAAATTTATTCTTTCATTTTATCTGTAACAACTTAAGATGTCATTTCTACATATGCTTTAGTTAATAAAAATGATGGAAGAACTAAAATGCCTTATTCCCAACTTTCATTAATTGAAATTTCAAATTTAGTAATCCAAATTTTAAAGTCATGATGTACTCGATCAATCACTTCACTAAAGTATTTCTATTTAAATTATTTTTCAATTATTAAAATTTAGTCAGAATTAGTCCAAATAATGTATGGAGATTCATACATATATTTATTACTTTATCCAAATTTGGAATATTATTCAGGATTTACAAATGGAATTTTAAAATTCTTATTATTGATATTTTCTATATTTTTATGATATTTATAAGTTTATTATCCTTAAAGTAATAATAAATCTAAATCATTCTATTAATATATAAGTCCCATATATCCACCAATCAAATATAAATTTTCATCATCACAAGTTAATTGTTTAAAAATCTTTTCTACATTATTGGATAGATGCATAACAACTTTAGCAAAAATAGTGTAAACATTTAATATTAATTTTTTATTATCATTATTTAAGGACAAGTTAATATCTTAAATTAATTAATTTATTTGATAGCTATAAATAGTAAAATAAACTGATCCATTTTCTATATTTGTAGTAAGCAAATATAAACTTTTGTTAGAATAACTAACACACATCGAACATGGTTTTAGATATCCTTAATGCATATTTTCATCTTATTTGATATTTACATATAAATAAATGTATCTAGTAAACTCAAAATTTTTAATTAATCCAACTATTTCATTATTATCTTAAAATATAATTCTTGCTTAATAATTTAAATTATCCTATTCTTTATATAAGAATTTCATTGCTTTATGCATTTAAGCAAAAGGTTAAACAACTTAGGTTCCATTTAAAATAATATTATTAGCATCAATACTAATAATTGAGATTTTTCTTTTTTAAAATATCTCTTATGATGATAAGTTATATGAAATATTAAGGGAAGTTAAACTTAAAATACCATAAGGAGAAAAAGGATCAGTTACTTCAAATTCATTTGTTTCATTATTGAATCTATAAGATTTTCCTAATATTTATGTAGCATCATTCAAAATATAAATTTTGTCTTAGTGAGAGTAGATATTTTAATTTTATGAATAGAAACTAATTGGATTAATTTTCTATCCAAAATTAGTGATGGCACTTACATAATAATGATTATCAATCTATTGAAATTTATATCCAATATATTCTTATTATTCAATATTAACTAAAAGCTCATTCTAAGATCCTCCAATAATTAGAATGGCAGATTCATCATTGTCTCTATTGAATTAAATAAAATATTATACTATACACTTAACATCAAAGAACCATACATAGGTCTCATAGATAGTGGAACGATTAATTCTTTATTTATTTTTTCAGATCTATAAGAATCTTCACTAATAAATAATCTTTCTACCAAATTACAAAATCCCATATTTTAAAATGCTTGATTATAATGTCCTCTAAAATTACTTAAAAATATATATATACAAAAATGATCCTCCAAAAGTCCAAACTTCAGTGTATGGTTTAGATTATTGGTTAAAAGAGAATACGACAGAAGAAGCATATGCTCTTGCAAAATAAGTATCACTTTCTTTTTTTGTTTTTTTGTCTCTATAAATTGTTGTAAAAGTGTTCTAATATTATTTTATTCTTATTACTTTTTCGAAATTGAATGTATCAATTGAATCCCGTAATGTGTTATTTTTAGCCTCTTTACCATAAATGCAATAAACATTATTCTTTTATTTATCAAAACACAAAGATCGAAAAAATACAGGCTCTGTAGTTTCATGAATAACTATAATTTCTGCCCAAATTTAATCAGTTTTTTAAACAGGATTTAGATATTTTTCATAATTCACCTAACATACTTAGTATGCATTCTATTTTAATCTATTAGCTTTTAATAACATCTTACAATTCCAATATCTCTAATATCAATAAATGATAACACATTGATAAAAAGTATGCTTTTTAATTTGTAATTCACAAAGTACTAAGTGAGTCTATTATGTATATAAACTGGAGATTATAATCTCCTCAGATATATTTATAACAGTTAAGGCTCATCTATTATAAATATAATTAAATTACTGTTAACCAAGTTATCAATTACATAAATATAATCTTTTAAATCTTATGCTAAAAATGAAACAAATTATGAATCTTCTTTTATTTAAGTCTTTTGATGTTACTTTGACAGTAATTTATAAGTATGAATTTATTATTATGTAGATTTAAATAAGTTACTAAAAAGATGTTTTTCATGATATTGATATAGTTTATTTAAAAGTTCAGCATAAGATAATTTGTATTACAATAAATCTTAACACTGTAAATTTGGATCTTACATACGTTTATCCTTATCCTTAACTTCCTATAAATATGACTCTAAATATAAAGAATTATATTTACTTCTACATGATTCAAGAAAGCCTGACAATATTTCAAACATATATCTTTCTTTTTCTTTGTTTAACACAAAATGTATGATATTGCCTTACTTTTTTTTTTCATAAAAACTATTACTTTTAACTATTTTCATAGCATTATTTGCATAATGTGATAATTCACAATAATGTTGTTAATTGGATGGATGTAAAAATTTAAAACTTTATTAAACATGAGTTATATAAATATTTAAATAGTATAAAATATTCTTATGATCTGTTTTTAAAAGTTCAATTTCAAATCTATGATCTTAAATTTAAACTCCTGATGATAAAATTCTAGGTAAGAAAATTACCTTATAATTACTAATTAATGACAAATGAGTAGTGATTTCAGTAAATAACTTTGAAGATAATTGGATATCAGATTCTTAATTAAAATATGCAAATGAATAACTAAAAATAATAACCTAAGGTTAGAACGATTTTATAAGAGGATATACAAGTAAATCTAAGATATGTCTAAAATGCATATCATTTAATCGTTTTTAATTATGACTCTATCTAATAGGTATGATATAAGAATTTTTAGCTTACATAAAAGAAATCTTATCCTTTGTTACTAAATCAAACATTTAAGATTTATCATCAGAATCTAGCATTTCATCTAATACTGAGATATATTAGCAAGATCCTGAATAATTATCCAGTAATTTGTAATTAAATTCAAAATCAAATCCATCCATATTCAAAAAAGTTATTTTTGGCAGATACTTCTCTTTCATTTACTTGACTTCTTCTGTACCTTCATATTCTTCTAAAATTTATTCATAAAAATCGCATATTGACAATGCAAGTGGATGAATGAAAGGATCTAAAATTTACAAAGTTATATGTTTAAGTATTAGAGTTGAGTTGAATTCTCCCTCTGTTACTTTGTTCAATAAATCATATACCATAATTATAAAATGTTGTAAGTCAGTGTTCTCATAAAGAAACTTCATCAAACTATCCTTTTAGTGATCTAATTTTTTTAATTGATCAAATAGGATGTGACTTTAAAATAGTGAGGTATGTTATTCTATGTAATTTAAAAAGTCTTAATTCTTCATCATTAGATTGACTATCTTTTCTCTGACAACATTAGTATCATAATGCATTACGTTACTGTTTTTAATAATATGAAATGGGTTGGGTTGCTGAAATTTAAATTGTTCTTTACTTTAAAGTTATAATCAGCATATTAGAGAAAAAACTTTCTAAATAATTGAACTGCAACAACGGTGGACCTATCATCTAGATTTTCTGGCTGTAATGAAGCACCAATTTTAAGAAATCTTCCAGTTTTAGCATCATTATTAAAAGGTGAGCATTTTGAAAACATGAAGAATAACTCTTATAATTGATTATCTTAATAGCCTTCAGCAGGCTTACCAAACTCTTACTCTAATTGTATCAGATCTTCTTCATAACAATGATTGAATATCTACTCATATATTTTGCCTAAATTAACATAGAATTATCTATCAACCTTTAATCCTAATTCATATAATCTTTCATACCTAAAGTGTGCACATAACTTAAAAATATACTCCACTTTAATTTATCATCTACTGCCAAATATTGATTACACATCAATAATAATGGTTTTTCACAATTAGGATATAGTTCATAATTATAAACACAATGATTCTAAATTTATATAAATGTGGTAAATATACTTTCTGTTTCAAATTGTCAATGCCAGCCACTATTTAAGCGTCATTTAATGTTTAATTTAACATTATTATTTATTTATCAATGCATTAAACATTAGTGAAACAATTTGTTTAACAAAATATCATTAAATTACAAAAGTAACCCAAACTCATAGTATATCTCAGATCTTTCTGATTTTAAGAACTTAGAAATCATTTTATTAACCAATTATTTTAAGAACAAAATATATTAACTTTCGATGTGTAAAGCAAACTTTTTCAAAGTATTTGTTTAAAATAAGAGCGAAGATATAAATGCTCTCTCTTACTATAATGACTATATAGGTAAATTTTGAGAAATTTTATGCGAAGATTTCTGATTAAATACTACTATTTTGTGAATTAAATAAAAAAAAATAAATTTAGAAATTTATCAAAAAAATTCTTTCATAAATCTCAATTTCTAGTCTTATAGTAAAAATAAAAGAATTGCTTGAAATAAAAATTCCGATATAGTTTTAAACTCCCTATTCTTCATAATTAATAAATAAGATTTTTTGTACAGAGACAATAGAGCCTTAAAAATTAGTATTTTTAATAATTTACTTAAGAACTAGTGGAAAAATTATTATGTTATTAAATTAAGAGTCCTGTTCAAATATATATGATATTTTCTGGCATCAATCTTCATATTGGAATGAATATTACCTATTAAAAGGCCAAAGAAGAAATATTTAAAGGGAAGGCCAACAATATGTCCAGATACCTTAATTGAAACATTAGGAATTAATGGAGTAAATCTCAAAAACATCATATAAAAAATAGATTATCTCTATTCTTATGAATCTTTTTGTAGATGACAATTTGATTAGGAAATCTATTGAGTACTAATCCTCCTGCTAATGAATAGGATAATCCATAGCATAGACTAGTTGAAGTTATAGAACAGAAAGAAACTAATAGAAATGCTGGAATAAATAGGACCAAACAATTATCCTTTTGGATAAATAATTAATTCTATTACCTGAAAGCAAACTCAAAAACACAGGACCTGGAATAGTATAAAAATTTAGAGGTAAATGAATGCAAATAGAAAATAGAATAAAATTATTTTCGGAGTATCTGCTAATTACATCTAATAATTCTGCTATATGAAGAGGGTATTTAGGAATATCTATAAATAATAGATCTATCAGTGGTTATTAGAATATATAAACATACTCTGTTAAATGAAGAGAGAAATGAACAAATACATAAAGACCTATAAATCAAGTGGCAAATATTTCAAAGAGAATAAGGCATGTTAATTTGTCATATTTAAGTTCTGCTTTAAGATTATTTATATCAATTTCTGTATTCATATTATTTTAATTAATATTTTTTGCTGTTATTTTTAATTTCAATGGGAAATTGTGCTACATGTGACGATCCATCGATATATGAACATGGAGGAGAATAAATGAGACCTTTTAAGAATAAGCCAAACTTAGAAGATCAAGAAAACGTTCAATAGTTGAGTCAGAAAAGTAAATTATCATAGAGTACAGTTAAATCTTAGAATGCTAGTTTTATAGTACAATAACATATAAGGTTATTAAATATAATATAGATAGATAAGATTTAAAGAAATTGGATTCTATTCCTGACTTTACAAATTGTTTTACAAAGCCATTAATAGATTAGTTATAACCATTTAATTATGATTAAAATGAGCCGTTTGAATTAAAATAATTACCTTTTTATGGTCCAGTAGAAATAGAGCCTAGTGTATTTTACTATGGATAATGGAAGAATGGGTTAAGACACGGAAGAGGTAAACAATTTTGGGCAGATGGTTCAATATATGAAGGATATTGGTTATAAGATAAAGCAAATGGAGAAGGAAGATTAATACATTCAGATGGTGATTTATATGAAGGAAAATGGTTGAATGATAAAGCTCATGGTTTTGGAGTTTATAGTCATAAAGATGGAGCATTTTATAGAGGTGAATGGTATGAAGATTAATAACATGGTAATGGATTGGAAAAATGGGCTGATGGTTCTATGTTTGAAGGAACATATACCAATGGTATGAAACATGGACATGGTAAATTCAGTTGGCCTGATGGTAGTTCCTATGTTGGAGAATTTATTAATAATAATATCCATGGTAAAGGACATTACATTTGGGCAGATAATAGAGAATATGAAGGTGATTGGAAAGAAAATTAAATGGATGGTCATGGAGTATTTAGTTGGTCAGATGGAAGGTAATTATATTTTAATTAAATTTTATAGACGTTATGTTGGTGACTATATTAATGATAAAAAAGAAGGTTATGGAGAATTCTATTGGCCTGATGGTAGAGTCTATAAAGGATATTGGAAAGATGGTAAATAACATGGAAAAGGTTAATACAAGGGTACTAATAGAGTATTAAAGGAGGGTGAATGGGTTGATGGAAAATTACTTAAATGGAATAACTGATATTATTATTATCTAAAAACTTATATCATAAGTTTATAAAATTATTATTATTAAAAACATAATTTGAAAATCAATATTCTTTATCCCAATTTGGATCTCTTGCTTTCTCTGGACGATATACATTTGATGCTGTTGCAGGATCATTCTATTTTAATTTAATTTTATACTTTTATTTCTTCAGATATTAATTTCCCAACTTAAATTGCTTTCTATATATCTTTATCACTATGTAATTTATTTTTAGGTGGTATATATGGAGGTTTCAACTCTCTATTTATTAGACTATCCTATTTTTGTTTAATAAATCATTTACATAATCAAATCTTTCAAAAAATGCATTATTTTTTAAACTTGCATATGTTGAACCAAGTCTTAACTCTGGTGTCTTACTCAATAATTATTCTATTAATTTCTTAGCTTTTCTATCTTTTAAAACTGATGGAAAAGCTAATTATTTCTTTTAAATCTCTTCATATATCTCATAACTATAAAATTAATTCATATTCTTTACGGATCATCTGCATCTTCAGCATAAGGGACATTACCACACATAAATTCATATAAACATACCCCAATTGACCACAAATCCACTGAATAAGTGTAACCTTTTCCTGTTAAAATCTCAGGAGCCATATAATGTGGAGTTCCAATTATAGTGTAAGTTCTTCCATTTTTATTTTTTAGATTTTTAGCAGTCCCTAAATCTATTAATTTCATAAATCCCTATTATTTAGAAAATAAGATACTTTTTCATCAATCATAATATTTTCAGGTTTAATATCTCTATAAATTATATTATTTAGATGTAAATATTCCATACATAATATCAATGATCCTATATAAAATTAAGAATCATAAGTATTTAACAATCCTATATCTCTAATAACATCAAAGAGTTCCATTCCTCTTATATATTCTTCTAAAAAATATATATATGTATTGTCTTTAAAACTCCTAGCGAAATGCATTATCAAAGGGAAATTGACAGTTTCTAAAGCAATCTTCTCTTAAGCTAAATGCTTCTCCAGATTCTAATCTATTATTTAAGCTTTAGAAATGCATTTTAAAGCATATGTCTTTTTATCCAATTTGTTATAAACCAAATAAACATTACCAAATTAACCCTATCCTAACTTTTTAACTGAAATTAATTAATCTAACTCAAAATGTTTGTACATCTCTTATTTCTATCCATCCTCTTTTTTAATAAATCTATCATGAGCTTTTTCATTTTTAACAAAGATTTATTCTAAAGAACCTCCTATTATTTCAAAAAATTGCTTAAATGTTATTACAGCAATCATTCCCTCATCTTTCATTATAACAGGCTCTCCTAATATAACATTGTCTCCTTAATCTAAGAACTTATCCCCAAACATTTATCCTTTTTCTAAAACTTCTTTTCCATATTTAATTGAACCTTATAATACAATTATAATTTCTCTGCAAGGCTAACCTTTTGCGATGATAGATTCTTCAGCCTTCTTTTAAATTTATTACATATTGCTAACAATTCTTTCAACTTATAATTTAGTTAATTTATTAAGAACAGCATGTCTTTCAAATGCCCATCTCTATAAATTACTATACATGATAAATTAAATTTTATCTCCTAAAATTCTAGTTAAATCATCTCTTGCTAAAGCTAAAATAATAGCATCTTCTTTGATTGCTTTAACAGTAGCTCCTCTTACAGAATTAGTTTAAAGGGCTTATTCTCCTAAAGAATCTCCTGTTTTCATAATTCTTAATTCTTTTCCTCCTCTTGATATTTAAATTTCTCCTTTTTTAATAATAAAAAAAGAATCAGCTTAATCTCCTTCATTAACTATAATTTCCCCTGCTTTAAAATTAAGAGTTATTAAAGCTGAAGGAATAGCAGCTTTTTAATCATCAGTTAACGATTCTATAGATAATATAATATATTACCAAAAAATTATACTTTATTAATAAATTCTTTATTCTGTTCATAATCTCGTTACGATATTGATTCAATAGCTTTTCTTACAGTATTTCTATCAATTGCCCAAAATGCACAATCTATATTAAGAATTATATCAATGAGATACCTCCAACAGCCTTAACTGATGCAGATCTAGGAGCATTATAAAGTAAAGCTAATTCACCAAAAGCTTCACCTTATTTAAGTGTCTTCTTAACTTCATTATTAATTATTATTTAACATTAACCTCTCTCTATCAAAAAATAAGAACTTGCTTTGTCTCCTTACTTAAAAACCATTTACCCATCATGAACTGTACAATAAAACATTGTATCAATAACTTTAACTCTTAATATAAAATTGTTCTTACTTGTCTTCATTCTGCAATTAACCAAAAATAAAACTATTGCCAAAAGTATTCAACAATAGCTGATAATCAAAAGGACTTTTTGTTTTTTCTTATTTTTAAACGTTTTCATAAATCACTTCTTAATCTATAACAGCAGCTATTTTAGCCATCTTTTTTTATTCTTTTCTTTTAGGCTAGCATAAATTTATTTACTATGTATACTTCATTTTCTTATTTCGGTTAATCCTCTTCTATGTTTTATTCAGCTTATTTCTTTTATTAAACTTATTCGGCCTTTACATCCTCTATTTTTGGTGCTACAGCTAATTAAACAGTTGGAGGTTGAGACGTATTAACTTCATTGTTCTCTTTATCAATTATAGGATTTTATCGACATATATTACCCATTGATGTCTTTATTTATTTTTCAAAAAATATGTATATAACTATAATATAATTAAAACTATTGAATTTCCAATTACTCTACAAATTGTTTCACTAAAACCAAAATCAATCGACAAATGAAAAGGAAGTAGTCAGTATTCTTAATTGATATACAATTATCTATTTAATAGTAAAACATATTTATAATAAAGCAAGAAGAATCAAAATCATTATAAAATGGTTTCATCAATAACATTCCATCCATCTATATCATTCCAATTTTCACTTTTTTTTTTTTTGATGAATGGATTTCTTCTCTAAACTGTCTTTGTTGTACTTATGCTGTCTACCTCAGTCACATATTTCTTAAATCTGTTTTTGAGTGAGCATTACTTATTCTTAATGACATAAGCAGTTTAGTTTATAATGTTTTTAGGCTACAATGGTAGTAATTCAGGTGATTTATTCAGATTATGATTCTATTTCTTATTAAGTCTACTTCTCATGTACTTTTAGAAAAGAGTTTCTCTAGGTAACTCTTATAAGATTCCCTTCAAATGTAATGTGGGAGTGATTGGTTGCTATTAAAATTAGAGTTGCTATTTATGTACTTACTATGATATCATTATCTAACAGTATAATAATATTAATGAAATATTTTGAAAAAGGAATTAACTAAATTTGTGCATAAATCATTCGGCCTTTAAGAGCCGAATATCAACAATATGATTTGGGTATTTGTTACTTTCAATGGATCACATAGGACCAATTTAAGATTAAACATACACGAGAAATGATTTTGATTTAGTAAATCATTGCCAACAGAGAATAAAAGTTTCATTATTTTAAGGTAATGTTTAAAGTGATGTTTGCATCATTTATTTGCATTCAGCTAATGGTTGTAGATTAGAAGCCTTAAGATATGTGAATGAAGTTCTTAATTAAAATTATATGTTTCTTACTTTTGATTTCACTGGAAGTGGTCTATCAGATGGCAATCAAGTTACTTATGGTTTTAGAGAAATTTATGATTTACAAACTGTCATTACACATATTACTCAATATGCCAAAACTATTGTATTATGGGGAAGATCTATGGGTTCTGTTGTTGCTTTGCTCTATATGTAATAATTTAAAAATCTTTTTGTTAAGTGTTTAGTTCTTGACAGTCCCTTTATATGTTTGTAAGATGTATTAAATTTTCATATTTAAGATTGTAGTACAAATGGCATCCAAAAGAACTAAAATTCCAAATTTCATTCTTAACTCTTTATCCTCTTATGTGTCAGATGAAATCAAAAATCAATGTGGTTTCACTCTCAATGAGATAAACTGGTAATTCTATTTTATTATATTTCTAGTTTAAATAATTTAAAACTTATTAAAATACCTGCCTTTTTTATTACTTCAAATATTGATTCAGTAGTTTCGCATGAATAAACTGAAAAACTCTTTAATAATTACTAAGGAATCAAAACTATCTATTACACTAATCAAGATCACAATGAAACTAGAGATTTTGCGTTAGTAGATAAAATTCTATGTTGGCTGAATTAATAATTGTAGAGTGTCGGCTAGAGAATTAAATAGAAAATAATCTTCAAAGATCATCCTATTCCTATCAAATTGATTGATCTCAATAGTTTCAATAATAAAGAGAGATCCTCAACTTTTGATGGTAAAAATGATATTATTTTAGATAATAGAATTATTTCAATTTCTCCAAAGCAAAAAATAACTGATACATAATAGAGATTTTAATAGGTTCTTTAAACATAGAGATCTGCATTAATTGAAAGATCGATATCAACTAATAAAATGAACATTTCTGTAGAAGTTTATGATACAAATTAAATCAAGTTGTTAAATTAAAATAGATAAAAATAATAAAACTATTTTAATTAACATACTAAACCTATCACTTTTACAAAAGTACCTAACAAAACTAGAGATTCAAGTCATCATCGATATTGAATAAATAATAGATATCTATATATTAATTAATTAATTTCAAAAATATAGGGCAAATACTATATTAAATTTATTCATAAACAGATTAAATTAATGTCAAAAATTGCGATTATGAAAAATCAACGAATTTTTTTAGGAGGAGATCCTGAATCTTGAACCTTCCTACAACTTAAATGGAACTCTCGTATTTTATTATCATAATAATGATTATACGATCCATTTAATTTAGGACTAGCTGTATTTCGTTTTTTTAATTCTTTGATTGTTTAATTTTCATTTTGTATTACTAAAAATAATGAAAATAAAAATATACATTTAATGAAATCCCTTAATTTATAGAAATAATTTTTTCGATGTTCATCATTTGTGTCAATTCCTTGATGTCCAATATTATCAACCTCCCAATATTCATACAATCTTTAACAATTGCTAGACAATAATTTAGCATGTTGTAAATCAATAATCTCATCTTCTTTTCCATGTAATATAAATACAGGACAAGTGACATCCTTAATCCTGTCTACATTTGGAAATATATCATAAAAAGGAGTTGATTTTAATTTGTTATTGACTACTCTTAATCCTGAACTCAATCCTGAATGAACAACTAAACCTCCAACCGGGAATTCTATGTCAGATACTAACATAACACTTGGTCCTGATCCTATGCTGTAACCATAAACAATTATTTTTGTTGGATCAAAATTCATTTATTACACTAAAAATTAATAAGCTACTTATATATTGTTGATGATATTGAGATCTGTACACTTACCCTATGAAAGTCCATAACCTGAATACTCATAAGCAAATATATTTATTCTCAAATTGTTGCAAAGATCTTAAATAATTTCATTTTAATAATTACCAATTAATGTATCAATCATGTAACCTAAATCACTAGCATTTCCATGACTGAACAATATAACATATTCACTCATTGGAAATAAATACTATAAGTATAATGATGCTATTCGATGTCCTTTTCTTCCTTTTAAGAAATATCCAGTCAAATCTAAGTTTTCTTATTTTGGAATTGGAATTTCTTAACCTTGTTCGTCTATCAAATAAAAATCATAAGCAGGTTCAGATACTCTATTCTAAATAACTATTTTTACTTTTCCTTCATAGGACTTAAGCTTTCACTTGTAAATTGCATTATTTCTTCTGCCAAATCTAACAGACCCAATTCATGTATGTTTTCATCATCATATGACTTTGATTTTTATCGTTTCTCATGTTCTGAATCAATAACTTATAATGATGAAGGATTTGTTAAAGTGCTCTTTGTCATTTAATCATCACATCTTGCTTTCAAAGAATAACTCACTTTAGGTGGTTAAAACGCAATGTTTTTTAAAATTTTTTATCTCAATCCACAAAAACTTAAAGACTAAAATATTCCTACTGTAAATGAAGACTTAAGACTTGACATGATTTATATATAATTATTAATTTAATTAATCTTATCAAATGAAAGTATTATATAAATATTTTTGGTTTTATTCAAATATTAAATATATAAATTTTTATTTGAGGAAGAAATAATCATAATTAATGTTTTCAAAAACATTAAGAAACTTTTCTAAAATCACCTATAAATGTTCCTAATAATCAAAAGATATTTGGTCTGATGCAGAACTATTATATCATCCAAAAAATCCATTAACTTTTTAGAATGTAAATATATTTTTGATTATTATTTAGGGAAGATGTTCTCTTTACTAAAGTCAAATTTTTAGCAGATTTAGAAATTATTATATTTTAATATCTGCTATTGGAGGTTATCTCACTTATTTTACTGCAAAAAAATTATATAATTATTAAGATAGAGGATATATTGGAATTCTTTTCTATTTTGGGTTATTGGGCATAACTATTCGTTCAATGAAATCTGTTACAAGTCAATATTAAAAACTTTTAATGTATGTTACAATAATTAATGAATAGATCAATAGATTTATTGCCTTGCGGTAGAAAAGTTTTAATCTAACACCCTAACATTTATGGATTATGTACTTTTAAAGAAATTGATATTGCAACTATTTCAAGACCAAAAGATGCTTATTAAAAAAGCATTTAGAAAATGGAACACGTGTTTCCTGTAATAATGGATACATAACTACTGTATCTCCATAGAGATCCTGATTTTATTGTGAATAAAGAAATATTGCCTGCAGTAATGAATGCAAAATATATCAAAGTTGATTGAAATATTTTAATTAATTATTATAAATAAATACGTTAAAGTTTATATGGCATCCATTTATGAGAAATTAAGACCTGTTGTATTTTAATAATAACCAACTGCCTAGTAGAGATCAGCATCATAATCAATGTTAGGGGTTAATTGCTCAAAATAATTCAATACATCATGTGAAATTCAAAATTATTTCATGTAAAGTAAGAAAAATATTACTTAATAACATCAAACAACACGAGAAAAAGAAAATACATTTGAAACAATCTCAACTGTTAAAAAGGATGAAATTACATTTTTAAAATAAAGAATTGCATAATTAGAAAAAATGAATTCCCATTAAATTAACGAAAACAATAAATTGAGTGAAACTATACAAAAATATATGGAAAAAGAAAAACTATCTAATGTAAATTATCAAAATTTATTTATAGAAATCATAATTATAAGAAATATAGTATAAAGTACAAATTTAAGAACTTGAAAAAAAAATTGCTTTTTTATAAAATGAAAACAAAGTCTTGTAATAAAATTAAGAGCAATATGACTAAATTGAACTTGATAAATACAAAACTAAATGTTATTTACTATAAAATAAAGTTAAATAATTTTAGTAAATATCATTATTATAACAAGAGAAGAAAAAAGAATTACTGATTTACAAAAGAAAGGCAAGAAATTATATTTAGAAAACTAATAATTGAAAAATTAAATAGAATATTTATAAAGTGAAAATTCTACTTTACAACAACAATTACTTTCGAATAATACAGAAAATCCAAAACTTAAGTATAAATTATAATTATCAGTTAAAAGGATCACAAACTGTAACTTGAATTAGAATCTTAGATCAAATATATGACTCAAATAATTGATTTAGATTAAATTAAGATGAAAAATCTGGAAGAGAAAGTGGAACTTCTAACCTAAGAAAACAGGAGACTTTAAGAAATTAAAAAATAAAAAATGATTTGAAAATATATTATAAATTAAGATGTAATTAAAAAGAAATTTTTTCACCCCATTTAATACTTCTAATAAAAATTTAAATATTATCATTTATGATTATTAAAAAAATCAAGATTTCTTTATAATGCAAATTCAATTTTTATTTCATAATGCTTCTAGATTAATATGATTAGCTTAATGTTTATTCCTAACTTAAACTTAAAACTTACAATAGCATTATAAAACTTTCTTTTATTTACCTTAAGGTCATAGGTAAATGTCTATTCAAATAATTTAAATTGTAGGGTTCTAAGGTTGTATGTTCTCTTTAATTCATGAGATTTCGTTAAATACACAAGCTTTTTGAATTTTATCGTTCATCTTAATTATGAGGCTTTTTGATTTTTTCATTTGCGTCATATTCACTTCTAGATGTTCTATTTCTTGGCTTTTATATTAAAGGTATTCCTGAATGTTTATCAATACATGAGTAGTTTTTGTCATAAAACAAGGTTGGTTATTCAATCTTATCTTTGCTTGACGATTTTAAGCTGGTTCCAAATGCAATTTTAATTCTTTCCTTGTTATAATTTGCTCTATATTATGGTTTTCTATTAAGAGTAACCTTTTTGATATAGAACTTTTTAAATGTGAAATTACGAGGAGTGTTTACATCATTTTCTAAGAGATTCATTTAGAACTAAAATTTATTAAATAAGCATATAAATTTTAATCATTTAAACGAGATCTTAAAATAAAATAATCTAAACTTATCACTGATATTAAAGAAAATATATATTAAAATACTATAAACTTAATCTTAGTCAATTAAAATAAGTATACGAAATTTAATATATAAATTAATCAGAATTAATCAATTGTTTAAATTTTTCAAATATGAAAATTTGGAATTGTAATAAACCAAAAAATAAATATCTTCTATATAAAATAAAGTAAATATAAAGATCTGTTCTGTTTGAAATGTTTTTATTAAGAGCTTTCTTTTATCTTGTGAAGATTCAAAAAATAACTTAACTCATGTTACAATAATTTTAAATAATAATATCTACCTTAATTAAAGCAAAAGACATAATTCAAATCAATTATTATAACTAATTAATAGGATAGTATGTAAAAAAGAAATAGAATTCTTTTTGAAGTTATTTAATTAATATTAAATAAAGATCTATTCCTAATCTATTGAAATGATAATTTTAGATTTCAATTATAGAATTAAATAAAGTATATTTAAATGAATTTATTCAGGAGAAAATAAAACAATTTTTTAAGAGAATATGTTTATCTGAATCATAAAATGTCTCAAAAATGTTTGAGACTCTAGTTTATTCCTTTGATATACAAAACAATAATAATTGAATTATGCAAAAAGTAAAAATAATTTATTTGCTTTGTGTTTAGCATTAAATTTATTTAAATAATTAAATTTAACATGCGGGGATTCTTTGCTTTTGCAAAATAATTTGTTAACTTTTCAACAATTCAAACTCAATAAATTAAGATAGCAATTAGATTGTAAAAAATATAAGCATTATTTTTAGAGTTAATAAATCTGTAAATAGCTAATTTAGAATGTGCTCGACATTGGCTGCCTTAAGATTAAACAATTTATATGGATTGTACTAATCTTCAACTCTTGCTGATTCAGAGGGAGGTAATAGAGTATTTCTATATAGAAATTGTGTTAGAAGCTGCAATTTCACAATTGTTATCTTTATCCCTCAAGGCCGAACTGAATATAATACGAAATTCCTGACATTTTTATAATAATATATAATCAATAAATATTATCGAGTTTCATAGTTGAATTTCACTTTCACTTGTAACAACATTATAATTGTAATATAATCAATATATATGTAGTGTATAAAATGAATATTAGTAAATTCAATATTGATGATAATAATTTTAAATAAATCATTCCTGCTAAGTATAACAAGCAGCAATTTTTTCTCCATCATAGTTATTGCATGCCCATCTTAACAAATTATTGATAATCTCATCACCAGTTTCTTCAGTATATTGTTTATTAGCAACTGCCCATGGAACTCCTTTATGTTTAGGAACTAGATTATCAGTTTCATCAGCTGCAATCAAATGCAATAATTCTCCATATGCACTCTAAAGACATATAATATTTATAAATATACACTTGCACAATTGATAACCTCATTAGCTTCATAAGGATAATATTATTAACAATGTTATGCAGCTTCTACAAATGAATTATTTGTATAAGGTTTTTAAATAAAATCTTCAATGCAATGAACAACTCCTGCTTTAGGAATCTCTGCTGCTACAGTTCCTAATGCTTTTACTATGCTATCCTATGCACATAATTCAATCAAATCTCCATAACATTCAACTTCACCATGTTGACATGTAAATACCCATTTTCCATCCACTATTTTTCTCTTTGTATTTCCATAAGGAATTAATCTAATATGAACCATCTATTCTATATCAGGAGTTGTAATTGCTGTTAAGAGGGAATCTTTAATAAACATCATGCAATAAGGGCAAAGGGATTCAACATAAATGTCAGCTGTTAATCTACCACAATTGACTATGATCAATAAGATTGCTAATATTAGTTATTTCATTATTTTTATTTTTATAAATTTATAGTCTCATGCACTTTTCCATAATCATCATACGTAATCTATTTAATTGGATGATGTAAGTCATTTTTATAAATCATATCTACATAAATAGGATGACCATTCTTCTACATTCCTTACTATCTAACCAAAATTACTTTTGATCATAAATTTTCCTATCGTGATATTTTATATTTCACCCTCCATCTATTTTGTCTTCTTTAAATTTTCCTGAATAGATGTCTTAATTTTTAGAGATTTATTTTTCATCTCCATTTTTTGTCCCTTTTTCAAACTAACTAATATAAATATGAGCATTATATGTACCTTATCTATCCTTTAAATTGAATTTAAATGCTCTTTCATACATGCCACAATTTGCATATTTATATATTCCCATTCCATATTTCTATCCATTAATCCATTCTCCTGCATAAAAATTAGATATAACTTAATTTAAAATATGATTTTCCATCTTTGCAGATCAATTTGCCTAAACCATTTATTACTCAATCAAACATTTCTCCATATATAATTGAAAGTACTCCTTTTAATTATATAGATCTATATTCCCAAGAAAAATACCCATCCTCCAAAATTCTTTCCTCAATCTTTTAATCACTTATTAGGATGAGAGAACCTTATTCATGAGGTGTTCATTGTTGAATCTCGACCTTAATGATATTTATTTATTTCTTCTAATTGTAAGAATTCTTATGTAAACATAAAATCCTCTTATCAAGGAATGTATTTTTTGGTGCCATTTTGTAATCTAATACATTCTCTAAATAAAACTTTATAATTTTTTATCCTAAATATAAGAATTTATAAATTTCTTTCTTAAAAACCTTTTACACTCATTATAAATAATATCGTGTAGTTTCATTATGCATTCAATAGTTCTTTTCAATTAAACCTCAATAGATTGAATAATCGAATTATATTCAACATTACTTAATCTATTAATTTATATTAACAATTCTTCTTCTTTTATTGAATGCAAATTTAAATGACATAATTTAAGCAGTGTATTTAAAAATAAACAAAGCTCTAATTTAAATTCTAGCTATTCTAGTTAAATTAGCTTCTAAATAAGAAGCAAATTTATGTAATTTTTTTTAGATTTTCCAATATTTTTGCTTTTTCATCAATCAAACTAATAAATTCAAAGTGCTCTTATTAATTATAAGTATTTAATACTAAAGATTTCAATTCTATTATTTTAATAACATCTTGAACATGATTTAAGTGATAATCTTAATAACAATAGCTACAGGTTAATCTAATCTGGCAATGTTTTATTCATGCCAATTGAGATAATTCTTTCTTGCCCTGCTTTATCCTAAGAGCACAATATTGTATCTGAGATTTATACAATATTTTAATTAAATGTTACTCAGTTAACTGTCGGGAAAGCAAACAATTAATTATGCAAGTAGATATAACAATTAATAAATTCTAGAGAACTTAGACAAATGAGAACTCCAAATGATTAATAGTCATTTGGATCTCGTTAAGATAATCTTGATTAAATGATATTCTAAAATCTTCCTTAAGAAAACTAAAAACCTTTAAGAGCTAAATCTTCTTTACAAAATATTTATAAATAAGGTACTCCCATTACTGAATTGGAAGAAAATGAGGGAGAAAAATTGTTTGATCATTTTTTTAAGTTGAACATTTCTAAAAGTGATAGTGAATTTATTAGAGAACCTGCTTAAAAAGAAACCAAGACAATTTAATCAGATTTTTTAAAATTTGTGGAAAATGCAATAGAATATCACAAATAATCTGAACATCATTTTAGATCTACAATAAAAAAGAATCCTTAATTAGAATAAAAGATTAAGGAACTCGCAATCTCAAATAGATTGTTAGCAAATGAATTAAATCGTCATAAATAAAGAGAACATGAGATGAAAAATAAAGTCAAATTAATTTAAAAATAATTCTAGAGCAAGATTACATAATTAAGTTAAAAAAATGATTGGTTGGAAGAACTTTTAATAAAATTAAAAATTGATAATGAGAATTCACTTTTATCTTTAAAAAAATCTTTAGAACTCTTTTAAAGAAAATGTAAATGCTAAAAAGGAATGATAGATAAAAGGTTTAAAGATGTTAAATCATAAATTAGACCGTAATATGAATTATAAGCAACTCATTCTTCAGAATTAAGCAGTAACACTGAGGAAGAAGATTTTCAATATAATTTCTTTAAAAGAAGAAAATCTCTATCTAAAGTAATATTTTTATTTTTAAGTTTAAGAATTCAGACGATCGTTAATTTATGCAGAGTAAAATAAAACATCCTAAAGACTACGGAAATGATTTCTTTCTTCGTAAAAAATCTTTCTAAGATCCTTATTACACATGAGTAATATTATATATTTTATTAAAATGGTTATATAAATATTCTTGCTCTCTTTAAAATATTCCTCCTTTATGTGTATATTTATTAGGATTGAGTTCAAATTTGGTTAATTAAATTGATCTCCACGAATAGAAAAAGGAATTTAAATATAGAAATAAATTTTCATTCAATATATTTACCTTTATATAT
>CAJJDN010000003.1:777907-828003 GCA_905182985.1 Paramecium sonneborni
TATCTTTATCTAAAATAAAGCTAATAATATGATCATTGAATATTAAAGAGTATATATTAAGTTTCTTTACTAATAATTTATAAATTAATTAGCTTAATTAAATAGCTCTACAAATATAATTTATTAAAATCCCTATGAAAAAAATTTATTTTCTAGCATGACAATTATTATTATTAATATCTTTAAATTTCATATCATATAGGCTGTATTTATAAAATTAAACTTTTAGAATTAAAAAATGAAACAAAATTTTAATATTATATCCTTGAAGGTTTACTAAAGGGGATAAGATAATTTAAAGGTTGATTATTGGGAGAAATCTTTGGGAGGTTGAATTTCTTAAAGAAAATTTTAATTATTATATGTTCTATCGTAATAATTATTTTATTGTTTGAAGAAAATTAAAAATTAGATATGGATATTAATTAAGATGAATTGATAATGAAATAAGCGAGAAACTGTTTATGAATTGTAAAAAAATTCGAAATAAAATGATGTGAATTATATCATTCATAATATCCAAATTTTTAAATTTGATATATTTTTTATTTAACCGACTAATTGGAATTCAAAGGTACATCAAATGATTAGTTATTTTAATTAGTGACATAAACTCTTTCCTTCTTATGATTTTGAGATCTTCCTGCATTTTAAAAATTTTTATTAATTTATAAAAATTCTCGATTAGTATTTCTATGTGGGTTAGATAAATCTAAATCTTTTTTATTTCTTGAACTTGGTTTTTTAGTTTCTTCTTTATTTCTATATTCAGTGGAGGTAATGTTAGTAGTTTTATTTTTATTTCCATAAATACTATGTAATTTGTTACTTTTTTTAAGCATAGGAGATTAATCTAAATAATTTTCATCTTTTTATCTAGCTTAAACACTTGATGCTTATCCATTTCGTCCAATACGATTAACACTTTAATCATTATCAGCTAAAATTTTATTATTTTAATCTGTAGTTTTAATAATTCTACCTCTATCTTTGTCAGTAGAATAGGATCTCTATTTAATAATTTCTTCTTTCATTTATTATTTGATGATTTCATTATTAACTATTGAAGTGATTGGAGCTATAGATAAATATAAGGATTCTTACCTTTGCTTGGCCTTTATTTAGGTTCAAGTAATTTAATATCAAAAGATTCAGAATTGAGATCAGCAGTAGATCTACCTCCATTAGCTAAATGCCTCTTTAATAATAAATGATAAAATGTTGTAACATCATTATGTTTATTAGCATCTAAACATTTTTAAGCATAATCAATATCAATTCCAAAAGATTTTAATTATTTTAAAATATCTTAATCAATTGGAATTCTATTATATCCTACAACTATTCCTGGTGGAATTTCATATGATCTTCGATATATTTAAAACCAAGGATGATTATGAATATTTTCAATAGTAAGTCTCTTTTCTGGATCTACAGTTAAAATTCCAGAGATCATTGATTATGCATCTTTTGATAAATGAGATGGTAATTAATATGTGCCACTCAATATTTTCTTATATAAAGCAGATGTATTTTAATCTTCAAAAGGTAAATAACCACATAAACATGCAAATAATATTACTCCTGAACTCCATAAATCAACTCTTAAACCTTAATATTTCTATCCTGCTATCATCTATTATTATATTTTAACTTATATACTTCAGGAGCAGCATAACAAGGACTTCCACATGCTGTCTTTAATAATTCTTCATTCTTATATGTATTAGATAAACCAAAATCAACTATTTTTAGATTCTTACTCTTATCAAGTAATAAATTTTCTGGTTTCAAATCTCTATGTACCACTCTAATTTTATGCAAATATTCTATCCCTGCTATAAGTTCTTAAAATAATTTACAAGCTTCCACCTCTTCCAATCTAATTTTATTTATTTCATTACTTTGTATTTTTTACTATATAATCAAATAGTTCTCCTCCACTTACCATTTCCATTACTAAAAATATATGCTTAGGAGTTTCAATTATCTATATTATAATTTATCTATTTTCTATACTTCATATAACTAAATTATGTGTGGATGTCGAACTAATTTCAAAATATGTATCTCTCTCTATACTCTCTCTACATCAGCTGTCTCTACTATTCTATCTTTCTCCAATATTTTTATTGCAACTTTCTCACCAGATTATTCATGTGTACCCATCTTCACTTTCCCAAACGTCCCAAACCCCAAGGTTTTCCCTATTCTGCTGAATCAATAAATCATCACCTATCACATAATTCCCAATCATTCGAGTTCTTTAATTTAATATCCTTTCTGGATTCGCAGCCTCTGTCATTTGATAATATAAAATATGTTAACAAAATTTATTATTTATATTAAATTTATATATATATATTTATATTTAATCATCAAACTTTATCTCTTTTATTAATTAAATCACTATTCTTCTCACTATTACTTGAAAAATTTTTAAAATTATTCCATATCATTTTATCATATACTATTTTATTTAAGTAATCCTTTTCTTCTAAATTTCTTGTTATGTACATGAAACACTAATACACATATATAATACTCCAAAAAAAAATGAGATATTTAAAACTTTATTATTGGTAAAAATGCAGAATATTATCGGCATCTTAATTCATAGAAATCGATATTATTTTCTTAGTTTTTATGATATATTAAATTATTTATAATAAAAAATTTTTTAGTATTCAAATAAAATAAATAATGTGATAAAGAAAAATTACATAAATGTTGAATATTTCTTAAATAAAAAATTTATAATTAGTCCTAATAGATCAATTTACCATAAGAATTAAAAGAAATATAACTAAAGAATGAAAATTTATTTTATGAAACATTAAAAGTGAAATCTCTTTCATTTTCAATTAAAGACCAGATTTATTATATTTAGGTATTACATAAACTTTTAGAGGAATAGCCTACCTCAATTATAACAATTAGAAGTTTCAAATAAATCTCAAACTTAAAAATATTTATTTAGCTTTAGACTTTTAGGATTACATTATTCTATATAAATTATTTGTGTTGGATTTTAATGCTCATCTATTAATTATTGTTCACTTAATAATAAATCATTCAAATAAAAACAAATGAATCTTGTTATTTTAAATATATGAAACTAAAGAGACAAATTTATGCAAAAGATTAAGTCTACATAGTTTTAAATTCTAATTAATCTATGAAGTAATTAATTAAACTTAAATGATTAAAAAAAAAAAAAATCAACACAAGGCAAGTAGAATATCATTTTATTCTATTGTTTAGAAAATTGTCAATCATCACATTTATTTATTGCTATATATTAATTACATACATCTAATAGAAATTTTCTAAAAAAAGCAAAAAAATGCAAACTTCCTAAAGTATTTTCAATTATATATATGCTAGATTTTTATAATGACATAATTTGAATAAAATACATATTTCTCTTCCAACTTAAAAATAAATTGAAAGCCTTACTAAAAACAGCTCCAAAATTTTAATATTTTTCAACTTCATCAAGATGAAAAAATCCAATCCTCTCAAAAGCAAATCATCTTCATTTTAATTACATTCTTGACATGCCAAAATTAAATCAAACTTTGAAAATCTCTATATAAATCAGTCTGATTCTCTGTTTAATATTTAAAATTTTCTTATTCAACTTTGAATTAACATGATATTTTTATTCAAAAAATCATCCATCATTAAATCTTTATATATTTTTTAATGCGTTCTTTAGCTATCATGGGCTTTTGTTGCTCGATAAGAATACTTTATAATAAAATTAAATACATTTTGAATGAAACCAGACAAGTCAAAATAATCTTATTAATAAGAAGTATATATATAATTATTTTAATTATAGCAATGCCCAAATATAGAGAACATTGTAAACTTATTTGATAACAATGCATATGGATTAGCAATGGTCATACCTGATAAATAATAAAATTTCAGACCTTAAATCATCAATAGTCTAACAAACCTGCTTGAAAATATGCAAAATTAGATAGAAATATCAGCAGGAAAGGGGTTAAAAATTGTTAGTTTACGCCCTATCAAAAATATCTATCTCAAGAAGGATTTTTCATAAGATATAAATGCAAATTTAACATCAAATAGTTTTTCAGAATTGTTTAATGACAAACTTTTTTCAAAAATTTAAGAGATCAAACAATTAGTATAATTCAAATAATATTTAGTAATTAAAACAATAGTTGCAGAATATATTAATACTAGATTTATAACTCAATGATTAAATCAAAAAGGTTAATGATTGTTTTCAGGCAGCTTGCTAAATAAATATTCAAGAATCAAGTTTTTTTATAATTTTATTTAGATAAAAAAATGTTGTTTATTAATTTAACAGGCATTGAAAATTGTGATTATAGTTACTAAGCACAATTTTAAAGTTAGCTTAACTATTTATATATCAATTTCTAAGTGTTTGAAAAAGAAAAAAACTATAGCGAATAGATATTTAGCTAAATATATAATAAGAATTTCATCAATATATATTTGAACTTGAAAGAAGATCTAGTGATATCATGGGAATAATTTAAGCTGATTTATAAACTATAAATAAAGAAACTAATCAAGAAGTCTAATTTCAACTTCTGTATATTATCAATCGCAAAATCACTCAATAAAGATGTTTATTTTTAATTAATATATAGTCTTAAGAAAGATATATACGATTTGAAGATGAATGCATAAGACGAATGATTGAGAAATTCTGTACATTATCTTCAGATAATTTATTTATCCATTTGTAGATTCTAAACTCAACATTTGAAAATTAAATTGAAATGACTTAATTTAATTATAATTAAGATTAAGACTTTTTTAGATTTTTAAATTGTATCTAGTAAGGAGTTATAGGTAATTAGATTAAATCAAAAAAAAATTTTGAGTTAGATGCTTATAAAAATTAGGATCGAAATGTATTTATAAAATGGTTAGAGGAATTTGTCAAAATCTAATATTAAATGAAAATGGATCCATTGTTCTTAAATATGTATCAAAGAGAATTAAGAAATATTCGATCTATGAATTTGTCCACACAGCCTGATTAATTTTTAAAATAATCACCTTTGATGATTTTAAGCTATAATACTTTTTTCTATTTGTATTATAATTAGGAACAATTATAATTTCTGTTTAATTCAATTTTACATATTGATTATACTTGCAAATTGGTGGTTTTATTATAATAAGATGAATAGAAAAAAAATTAGTATTATTTATATTGGAGTGATATTAAGGATTGTTAAAATAATATTGAATGGTATTTAATTATTAAAATAAAGTAATCAGCTAGAGAATAGTTTTAAATCGATATTTTGATGATGTTTTATTAATTGATTCTCATAAGAAGGCCAGTTTATCAGTGAAAATGTAGAAAATCAGTAACAAAGAAAGTGAAATTGAGATAAGAATAATTTATATCCATTCTTTAAATAGTAATATAATTTTGTAGATTTAATTATTTGACGATCCTTAAATTAATATGCTAAAGAGATCCAATAATATTATTAACCAATAGAATTCAAAATTTCAAAGCTAATCAATTATTTAATAAGATTAAAATAAAATATCAGAATAAGTAAAAAATAGAATAGTTCCATGTGTTATTTAGAATTCGCCTATTTCAGATACAGATTTTATGATAGTTGGTGGAGAGTTTGAAAAGTAACATAAAATAAATTAAATTAGTGATTCATAAATTTGCAACATAATAGAGATAGTTAAAGTGAATTAGACTGAATTCCATTCATATACATTATAAAAAGAGATTTTATTTGCCAAGGGAACATTCATTCCATGGCCTTATATGATAGTTTTAACTTCTAATAAAGAAATATTTTAATATATCTTTTTACCTGGAGATTATGGCAATAAATAGAATTGTTATAATTAGCCTATAGTAAATGTATATTAACATTATGCTTATAAATTGACTATTTAAATAGATAATCTGCGATTCTAATGGTAGAAGTTAGATATCAGATATGATATAGACTAGAGTGATGGTTTATATATTGTTAGAACTAAGCCCATTCTTATATAGTATTTTTCAGGACCTTAATGCAATATCTTATAAGAAGAGGATCCAATATATGGATCAAAATGGATTATAGCAAAAACTATAAATAAGCCGATGCTATTTGGATAAAAAGGAAAGAGGGAATTTTAAATATTTATGGAAGATTTAGATTCTACAACTTTCCGTGGGGATATTGAATAGCTGATAATAACTGCTGAGATAATTGTGAAAGAAAATTAACTGATTGTAAAAGAGAAATTTTACAAGACATAAAATTAATATATTCAAAAAAGACAATTTGTTGAATTCAAAAATAATAATAATGCTTAGAATTCTAATTGAAAAATATATGTAATTTAAAAAAAAAAAGTATAAAATATTTTATTGTTATTTAATTGTATAATTTACTAATATTTATATCTCATAATGCCCATCTAGTTTTGTTTGTGTCTTTTCTTGTATATCTTTTTTTTTTTGTTGCAGCAATATGCTTATGTCTTAAGTAATTATGATTATGATATCTAAGATCTTTTAAACCATAATCAGCAACTAACCAAAGAAATCCTTAATAATCGTGTATTCTCAAATAATACATAGCTTTTCTTCTAGCAGATAATAATTTTGTGAGTGTAAGTGCACAATATTTATCTTATCTATTCTTTTCCATATGATTCATCAACGAAATGACTCTTTCATTCAAAACAGCTGCTTTGACTAATGAACTGGCAGTATCTAAGGGCCATTTTTAATATTTTTTAATTGCTTATTAAATTCGATATGCAACTATTTAGCTATCTGTTGCATTGTTAAGACTAAAAGCTTTTTAAACTAAAGGAGATGCTTCTTTCATTTCTTCAGGTACAAATCCATGTTAATATCTTTATTATTTAGATATAGAAACCATACCTTTATCCCAAGGTTAATTTAAAGTCTTTTACAATTTATTATGCATTTTCAATAGGAGATTCTTTTTTATAGATAGAATGTAAGAATTTGTGTGATTTTCTAACATAAATTTCGCTAGCTAAACCTCCTTGAAATCTTGAAAAGAATGTAACACTCCTCAATAATTGCAATTATTTTGTAAGCATATAATAAAATTATTTTTAATACGTGTAAAAAAATGGCTCCTACTTAAGAGTTCAAACCTTTAACACATTTCTTAAGACCATAATACGTTTACTTGTCATTGGCTAGTTTAGTGTTAATTCACGTATTAACACTAATTACAGAGGTGCCTGCTGGTGTTTAATTAGTTGTTTAATCATTGGCTTGTCTCTATATTGGATCAATGGCAACATCTAAAATAAAATATAACAAATGTATAAATTTAATTAATGAAGATAACAAGCTAGAAAAAGAGGAGAAATAGTCAGATGAAAAAATGACCTAAAAAGATGCATTACAATTTCCAATATATTTATCTGCCTATTTATTTGGACTTTATCTATTGTTAAAATATTTAGATGAAGCAATTCTCAAAACAGCCATAACTTTATTTTTCTCAGCAGTAGGAGTAATGAAATCCAATAAAATTAAAGGTCTTATGTTTGATGGGAATTATCGAAGATGCCATTGAAAGATTATTCCCAATAGAATATTCTACTAAAATCGTGATAGATAAAAAGATTAACTTAAATCTGATATTGACAAGCAAAGACATAGATATAAAATTAACTAAGTTAAATTTTATATCATTATTTATTTCAATGATTCCATTGGGTGTATATTTAGGATCAAAAAATTGGATTTGTAACAATCTATTTGGTATAGCTTTTACTGTATCAGGAATAGCAAATTTTACAGTAATCCCAAATTTCAAAGTATTGTTTTAATATTAATAAAGATTGCTTATCTAATGCTTTGGGGACTCTTTTTCTATGATATATTTTGGGTATATGGAACAGATGTTATGGTAACAGTTGCCAAATCTATAGATGCTCCAATAAAATTATAATTCCCATTTACAGCATTAAATGACGAAGGAAATCCATTTACAAAATATAGTATTCTAGGTTTAGGGGATATAGTTGTTCCTGGAATATTTGTTGGAATGTGTCTTAAATATGATGTAGATAGACAAATTGAAAAAGTAAAAAAGATTTCAGAAATTAATGTCACCTATTTCTTATGGTGTTTTGTAGGTTATGCTATAGGTATTGTAACTACCTTAGCTGTTATGATTTTATCAGGCCATGCTTAACCAGCATTGTTATTTTTAGTACCTGGATGCACATTAAGTGTTTTAATTAAGGCATATCTTGATAAATCTCTTCTTCAATTTTGGGCTTATGAAGCAGATCCAGAAAAGCCTGATGCTTAGGTAACCAATACAGAACCGATTAAAAATAAATGATATATTGTTTTTAATAAAAATAATTTATTTAATTATGGACGATTAATAAACAGAAATCAGGATGATGTATAAGAATTTAACCTCAGATTTACGAAACAAATATTTTCCTCATTATAATCTTTATTAAGTACTATTCTTTTTCATCACTAGAAATAAACTTTAGATGAAAAAATCAATTGTTTCAAATAAAATTCATAATAGCCTGAATTGTATTATAAATGTTTCACTACAATCGATGAAAGAATGTAATAAAACTCAGTTCAATTATAACAATCATTCAATAAAATAGAAATTGAAGATTAAGGATGCTAATAAAAATGCAAAGAATCTTACTCGTAAGATAATCATAAACAAAATTTGTGTCTTAAAAAATGTATGGAGGAATTAAGAGATAAAGCTTTTAAATTATAAGATACATTCTATCAGACCATCTTAAAAAGTAATCCAGAATTTAAAAAGATTAAATGAGTCAATAAATTGTTCTTCATATATTATTTTATTTATTAAAACATAAATCCTTCATACACAAAGTTTTTTAAAATAAGATAGTTATTCTACCTCTTGATAATCTTTAAATACTCTTTAAAACCTTAATATATCCATCCTTTAGATTAAAGATGTTTTTCTTGCTTATCCCAGGGAAAAGTAAATGGAACTATATTCTTTTTTAATTATTTCTAAATATAACCCCACAATTTTATCTTGTCTTTTATTTCTGAATGTAAATATTAGCATTTTAATCCATAAGAACAAGCTCCAAATTTATGATAGTTTTTGTATAGTTTTATTTTGAAATTCTCATTTGAATGTAATCTCTCTCTCAATCCATTATCTCCATGAGCAAATTAACATTAATTATTATTATCTATACATTCTCTGAATATTTGCATGATCCTTTGAAAAGAAAGTTCTTACATATCTCTGCTTTCTACTTCTCTTCAATTTCTTAATCATAAAATTTCTTGCTTTTTGCCCTATACACAAAATCAATAATAAATACTTCTAAAATATGCCTCTTATAGAACTATCTTAAAAAGCAGAAGCCATGAATTTTAAATAAAATAACCCGCTCTCTGAACATATTTTACATCATATGGCACTTAAATTTTGATCTTTTTTATTTAAATAAAAATTTAAACAGATTTTTAGTTATAACCAAAATATTTTAAACAAGCATAGAGTTTCGAGTTTTTCATATTTAATAAATATAAAAATAATCATATATAAAAATTTGAAATAATTATCAATCACCTTAGATAAAAATTGTAATTTAATTATGATGATACAAACAAGAATCAGAGTTTATATGTTTAATTGAAAAATAAGATATTTAATAATAAAATTTATAAATGGAGAACACATTCTCAGATGATTAAGTTTAAGATCTTAATACTTGGGATGAGTATTCCAATTAAATAATGTTGCCTTCTCCTATCTTATTGGGACGTCCTTCTCCTAGAATGAAATACCTTCAAGAAGATTTCTCAATACTTTCACTACCGTTTTAATCAGACACTGTAGATGATGAAAAAAATCTCAATAATTCTTATGATCCTGTGTAGAGAATCCTCAAAATGACTAAAAAGATAGATAAAAAAACCAAAAAGTATAAAAAATAAACTAAAACAACCAATCCAATCTTAAATGCTGCCAGAGATTTCTTTTCTTAAATCAAATAAAGAAATCCAACATAATAAATCTAACAATTCTAATAGATGAAATCATTGATTGATAATTTAGAGGAAATTTTAGTATAAGTTAAACAACAAATTATAATCTAAGTTCAAAAAACAGGATCTCGAGTGTGATAATATTTAGTTATATTTCAAAATAATATATATAATAGGGTTGATATTATGTTGTCATTATTTTTATTGTTGAGTATTTGTTTGCTAGTGCATTTTCCAAGTTTATTCTACAGCTGTACTTGCCTTAATTTATTACTTTAGAGAAAAATCATTTATATAAATAAATAATATGGATAATACTTAATACGCTAACATTTCTCTTGTAAAACTTAAAAGAGAAGGTTTTAGGAATAAACTTAGAAAAGAACTATTGGAAAAAATGTTTGAATAAAAAAGAGGCATGAAAATACAAGCTATGTTAGACCATATGAGGTAAATCTAGGAATCTAAAAATTATGATCCAGATTCAGATCAAAATCAGATCTCTGAAGAAAGCAACAATTATTTTGAAGTCTTTCTAATCGGAAATACAAGCAAAAAAATAAAATTGACAGACAAAATATTAAAATCAATGAAGTTATACATAATGAAAAATACTTCCTATAAATGTTAAATTTTGAAAGTGTTCAAGTTTTGTGAAGTGTAGCTCTTAGAATCTTAAGTAGAAAATATTGAATGTATACCTTTACTAGCGGAGATCATTTTTTTATTATAAAATTATTAAAACAAGCCACAAGTATTTTGTTTTTATTAAAATTAGCCTATGATTGTGTTATTGAGAGCATTTGCTAAACATTAATAATATAGTATTTTATAATTTATAGAATCACTAATTTTTCATAATCCAATATTAATAAAATAATTAGAAGAATTTTGTTAAATTAAAGATGATTAAAATTTTATAAAATTATTATGTGAAAAAATCACATATGTAAAAATTATTATTTACAAATTTCTAGGCTAATCTAAAAATGATATTGTTTTTGTTAAATACAATAAAAAGTTAAGATCTCATTTAGCTATTTGAATTTTATGGCCTCAAAAATATATTAAAAAAAAAAACTAGTTTTGAAAACTATGGTAAACTTAGATTTTAGATCCTATCTAAGGCTGGATGGAATGAAAACTAATCAGATAACTAAAGTTATTAAATTTTTGGGGACGCTTCCAACGTTTATTGATTAAAATAATATTGTTAATATAATCGATACACATATATAATAATTCTTAATGGAGATCAACGATTTTATATTCACTATGTACGAATAAGAAATCGATACTAATGAAGATAATCTTAGTCTTTTATAATCAGACAGAAATATGCATCTATCATTATTTGGATTGCATAGCCCTGAACCTTCTGTTATTGAAAATTTTTCTAATAATGGAAGTTTATTCGATTATAACTTCTCAAACTATGATAATACTGGTACTAAATAATCTGAAATTGGTATTTGTAAAACCAATAAAAAAATTCGTAAAAGAAAATAACAAAATAGTGGACTTTTGAGCAAAAATGAATTCATTAACATTTTAGAGAGAATAGAATAATGTTAATCCATTTAATTTCTGTTGGATTAACTATCTCTTACTGTCAAAAAGATGAAAGATCATTTAAAAAGAAAAATCGCTATGACTTACGATTAGTGAAATATCTAAACCTTTCTATTTAGATATTATGATTTTTGATTTATATACATTATCGATATTCGTAAATATAAATCTTATGAGTTGGCTATAATTATCTGCTTTTTATAAGTATTGTATTAAGTACACATATGAGATATAAAGAGTTAATATGAAAATTTAAAAGACAGGTATCAATATTTGGGAATCAATTATATAGGTTAGAAATCTAGTTTATGACTTAAGGATGATATATATATAATAATTACAAAGGATATTCATAAAATATGTTACATTTTTCAAGTTTTCATTTTATCTTAATATTTTTACATTTCTTTTCTATAAGAAAAAACTTCAAAATTATATCCATTCCCTTTATAGAATTTGTTCTAAAATTCTACCCAATGAAGCCTTAGAGCATGTAAGAAACATTCCATAGAATCCATACATAATAAAATACCAAAAGTAGCCAATAAAAAAACAGGCATTCCTAATAGTGAAGAAAATAAATTAGCATTAGCAAGTGGATCTTTTAATGTTAAATCGAATAAGACTTTAGCTAATTCAGAATGAGCTAAGGATAATGCCCATAATCTCAAATAACTAGCAGTATTGCTAATACATCCTAAAGCAAATTCTAAGGTTTCTATTAGATGTTCGACAATAATATCTATATAAGATGAATGCTATGATTATTCAGAAATAATTTCATCATTTGATGAATCACTATTCATATTTTAAGGAACCAATTCAAATTCTTACAAATTTTAAGGGTCCTTTTTTTTCTTTTGAAGTAGAGTAATAATATCTGCAATAATAGGAGCAAATAAAAGAAAAGGTATACATATTATACAAATTAATATAATTAATTTTTGTAAGGAACTTTGAAAATCAGCTGATTCAAATGTTTTTAAAGTGACCTTTCCATCATGCATCCACATATCAACTAATGTAGTAATAATGCTTGGAGCCTATGATGTATCAATATAAAACGTTGACCATTTTAGTACAATTAAAGTTACCATATAACCAATAAATAATGTAAAAAACAAAAGTCTAGCTGGAAAAATCACAAAAAGATTTATCCATTTTTTAAAATAAAAATAATTAAATCCAGAACAGATGATTCCGAGTAACATCTAACTAAAACCAATTATTATAGCTAA
This sequence comes from Paramecium sonneborni, assembly GCA_905182985.1. Taxonomy (NCBI): domain Eukaryota; phylum Ciliophora; class Oligohymenophorea; order Peniculida; family Parameciidae; genus Paramecium; species Paramecium sonneborni. The sequence continues at coordinate 790,772 of CAJJDN010000003.1, forward strand.
TTTCATTTTGTAAGAATTTCTAAATCCAAGTTCTTCATATTAAGGATCTATACCAAAAGGATAGGTACAATCTTTTTAATTCAAACATGATCCAAATATGTTTAATTGAAGTCCAAAGAATTCATTATAGATGAATCCTGTATAAAGAGAAAATGCTCCACATAATAACAACATATATCTTAAATCGAAAATTATCTGAGTTAAATTAAAATCATTTAAATCTTCATCATTAAAGTCTTTAGAATTTGTTTATTTTTAAATTTGTAATCCTAATTATATCCTTTATTCTCTAAGTTTTCTTTATTCAGATCGAGGAGAGAAAATTTTATTCATAGAAAGAAATATTCCAAATACTAAAATAGCTGCTCCATGACCAATATCTCCAAACATAACTCCAAATAAAAATGGAAAAGTAATTATAGAAAATATAGAAGGATTAATTTCTTTATAATCAGGAATTCCATATGTTTCAGTAATTAATTAGAATAATTTGTTAAATTAATTGGTTTAAAAAAAAGTTGGTGGCTTATGTTTGAGAATGGTATTTTTTTTAATTTAAGGAGCTGGAATATGAGGATTTTTCTATTTAATAGTTTAAAGAATATCTTCTAATAATAAAATTTCACCTGATCTAACCCACAAATTTGCCAGAAATATACTTTATTACATTTTCACTTTATTTAAATTTTCATAGAGTGTTCGTTCTCTTACTAAAAAGAATCTTATGAATAATAATGATGGTTGTGTATCACCGTCTTCTAATAATGGTTTTAAAATAGATGATAATAATTAATGAGTCAATTTATCCATATTTTCTATTTCTACAATTTCCTTATCATAATCACAATACCTTTGATCCCATTGTTCTTCTGTTAATGGCAATGAAATATGTTCTACTTTTAAGACATCACAAAGTTTTTTTATTTTTCTCCATGTTTCTGATTATAATGAAAATGTAGGAAAAATTAATAAAAAACAACATCTTGAAACAGATAACAAAGTCTCATTTACCATAAAGTTTCCTTTGGTAATTCTAAAAACTGTTCTTTGAAATATTTAATAATCTTTTGCGTCCATTACTCCTACAAAATGAGTAAATTTTTAAGATGGCATCATACCTCCATGTTAGTGATATGATTTAATCATTTATTCATCAAAGTCCAATGCTGTACTTGATTTACTATGAAAGTAAGCTATTCCCAACCATCTTCTTGCATTAATCATAGCCTCTTTAGCCTCAATAGTATTTTATAATTTAGATTTCAATCTAGATAAGGTATCAATTTATTGTTAAACTTATTAATATTTTCCATTTATATATTCTTCAATCTAATTTATAAATGTATGTTTTTGAATTTACTTTAATGATAAGACTCTCTATATTACTAATATTTTCATACATCAAATTCCTACAGCATCAGTTTAAAATCATATACATGTTCTATTATTTATCCTATTTGATTTAATTGATTCAGTAAATACTCTACCTTATTCAATATTTCATCACATCTAATATTAGTACTTAACAATACCTTTATACTTAGTTAATAAAAGGCTTAGAGAGTAAATGCTATTGATGGTCAATTATCATTACACTATCAATTTAGCCTAATTCACTCATAACATCATAAGATGATTCTCTTGGAATCAACAATTAATAAAGGCTCATTCCTTCAGATCTTATCATTAGTTGTTATATATAAATTATAAATCTAATATTAAAAATAGAATTATCTTCTTTTTCATAATATTTCTAATATTTAATTTTCCTTATTGTTTGCCATTCAATCTATTATTCATTTTTATCTAATCTTTTGTATTTTTTTTAATTTATTTATTTTATAATGTAATTATGCCCTTAAGTCGATGACAATCAGCCAATTATATTGGGTACCATATCAGAAGAATGGTAATTCTTTCTAGAAGCCTGGAAGCATTTTCCAATTAAGGTAAAGTTTATTTTGAATTATAGTATTATTCATTATAAGTTGGCTGTGGTATTACAACTAATAGAAGATTACTTTATGTTAATCCTAAAAGAGAAGGAGTATCTTATTAAATTAAAACAAATATGCCACATCTAATTTAGATAAAGAATTATTCTCTAATATTATCAAAAGATGAGGGAATGTATGTAAAATTTGCAATTACTCCTCCTCAAACTCCCTGTAAATTAAAAGTTAAATTTGTTATTGAAGACATCATAACATCTTTACCAGTAGAAGGCATAGAAATGGAGATTAATGTTAAAAATATTTGATTTATACTCTAATTTTATTAGTATACAATTTTTTTTTAAAATAACAAGTTAAATTATGGATCTTCATAAATACATTATTTATGAATTTATATTAATTTAAACTTTAAAAGAAAACATCATATTTCATTTATATTTTAATTAGATAATTAATCAATTTTTGATATAAATTTATTATTATTATAAAAAAGGTAAAATAAAGATATTACCCAAAATATTTTTGTTGAAATAACCTTAATAAAAATAAAGCAAAATTAGATTAATTTTTTCAAAAATAAAAATATTATATCATAAAATTTATTATATATAAAGGAGATGAAAAAGCATTTTTATTAATGATTTATATTATTATTATTAATAAAATTTGATTGATTTTCAATATGAGTTTATTAATAAGTTATTAATTTCTTTCTTGATATCATTTTTAAAGAAAAATTATATCACTAGAAAAGAAAAACCATAAACTAGTAATTTTTATTCAAAAAATTTTTGATTGCAAAACTTTTTATTAGATAAAAATCCATAAGGAAAACTTATCAACAATTTTATAAATTAGTTATTAAATAATAATCCCTACTGATTTTCTTAAAATACATTTTCCATAAATATCTGATAAACCTTCAAATAAAAAAATCTTTTTTTGTAGTTTGATTAACCAATTATTATTATTAATTATACATTAAAAAGATTTTCCATTTTAATTCAATTTGGGATTAATATATCTCTCATTTTTTCAACAACAGAAATGATCCTAAATTCTTGAGATTTAAGTAATAAATGAATTTTTTTTTTAATTTTAAATCAGCCTCCAATTAAATTTAATAACATAAAATTTATATACCAGTTTTATGTTTAATCATAAGTGTACCTTATTTAATAAACTTATTCATAAATAAACTGTAATTTTTTAGATATAAAGTTTAGGAGTAGTTTTTAATTTTGAATAAATTAACATTTAATTTTCATTAATAAAGAATTGTTAATGTTATTTTTTAGAAAAGTTAAGAGAGAATTTTTCTTTATTATGAACTAATTAATTTTTGTCAAATAATTTTTCATTATTTGAAAATCTGATGTCAAGATTCTGTTTTTCTTTTAAATCTAATTGAATAATATTAGATTATTATTGAGAAAATATTTTGAAAATTAGGATATTTAAGAATTTAAGAATGAAGTCTTGACGGAATTGTTGCTATTTAAAAAAAAGAGAAAAAGACAAAAATTTATATGAAATATTACATCAAAAATCAAAATAAAAAGTTTTCCATATAATCAAGGAAATAAAAGAAATTTGGTAAATCTAAGAATAAGATTTTTATCTTAAAAAAGTAATAAGAATTATTTGAATCTTGTTACCAGAAGATAATATAGAAAATATCAGTTTTAATCATGGATCTATGGTTAATTTTATTTTTTATATGATAAATCAATTATTCTAAATATGAAATAAAAATAAAAAGCTAAGAATTAAATCCTTAAAATTCATCAAATTTGTTGAAATATTATTATTATAATTTGATTTAAGAAGTTATTAGGTCTATTTTGTGAATTTTCTTACTATTAATTAAATTTACTTCCGAAGAGATGATTTTTAATGAATATATAGAAAAATATTAGCAAAAAAAGAAGAACTTATGAAATTTGGTGAATAACAATAACAATAAATAAACTTGAAAATTAAGAACTTAAAAATTACAATTAAATATTATGATTAAAACTCATTTATGTGCAGTAGCATCCATTTTAAGAATGTCAGATGGTAGCATAATATGATTTCTGGATTCTGCTAATATAGCTGAAATTTCTCTTGCATATTCTATTCTTCGAACATCCAAAAATGCTAAATTGTAATAGATTAAAAATTTTACCTGGATTAGTTAAAGCAGATTTTCCTACCAGCTCAATAGATTTAGCTTCTCCCAAAGCTTTAATAACAATACTTTTTTTGGCTTCTCTTGCTTATTCAACTACAAATTTTGCTCTTTCAGCTTCTTATTAAGCAACTTATTTAGCTTCAATAGCTTCTAAATATTCTTTTCCAAAAGTGAGTTCTGTGATTGAAACATCATCAATAGCAATTTTGAATTAAGCAGCTCTTTAATCTAAGGCTTACCTTATTTTAAATGAAACCTAATCTCTTTAACTCATTAATTAAGATGCCGTGTATTAAGCAACAACAGATCTCATTGTTTCATTAACAATTGAAGGAAGTACTTTTTCATCATAATCAATTCCTAATGTTCTATATATGGTTGGCAATTCATCACTGTATGGTCTATGAAGTACTCTAAGAGTGAGAAGTACATTTTGCATATCTTTTAAATATATATTCAATTATTACCTCTGTTTGCTGTACTAGCTTTTATTTATCTTGGTCTTGTTTAAATATTGTAATCTATTGGAGTTTCAAAATATGGAATTCTGAAATGCCAANTCAAGGAAATAAAAGAAATTTGGTAAATCTAAGAATAAGATTTTTATCTTAAAAAAGTAATAAGAATTATTTGAATCTTGTTACCAGAAGATAATATAGAAAATATCAGTTTTAATCATGGATCTATGGTTAATTTTATTTTTTATATGATAAATCAATTATTCTAAATATGAAATAAAAATAAAAAGCTAAGAATTAAATCCTTAAAATTCATCAAATTTGTTGAAATATTATTATTATAATTTGATTTAAGAAGTTATTAGGTCTATTTTGTGAATTTTCTTACTATTAATTAAATTTACTTCCGAAGAGATGATTTTTAATGAATATATAGAAAAATATTAGCAAAAAAAGAAGAACTTATGAAATTTGGTGAATAACAATAACAATAAATAAACTTGAAAATTAAGAACTTAAAAATTACAATTAAATATTATGATTAAAACTCATTTATGTGCAGTAGCATCCATTTTAAGAATGTCAGATGGTAGCATAATATGATTTCTGGATTCTGCTAATATAGCTGAAATTTCTCTTGCATATTCTATTCTTCGAACATCCAAAAATGCTAAATTGTAATAGATTAAAAATTTTACCTGGATTAGTTAAAGCAGATTTTCCTACCAGCTCAATAGATTTAGCTTCTCCCAAAGCTTTAATAACAATACTTTTTTTGGCTTCTCTTGCTTATTCAACTACAAATTTTGCTCTTTCAGCTTCTTATTAAGCAACTTATTTAGCTTCAATAGCTTCTAAATATTCTTTTCCAAAAGTGAGTTCTGTGATTGAAACATCATCAATAGCAATTTTGAATTAAGCAGCTCTTTAATCTAAGGCTTACCTTATTTTAAATGAAACCTAATCTCTTTAACTCATTAATTAAGATGCCGTGTATTAAGCAACAACAGATCTCATTGTTTCATTAACAATTGAAGGAAGTACTTTTTCATCATAATCAATTCCTAATGTTCTATATATGGTTGGCAATTCATCACTGTATGGTCTATGAAGTACTCTAAGAGTGAGAAGTACATTTTGCATATCTTTTAAATATATATTCAATTATTACCTCTGTTTGCTGTACTAGCTTTTATTTATCTTGGTCTTGTTTAAATATTGTAATCTATTGGAGTTTCAAAATATGGAATTCTGAAATGCCAACCTTCTTTGTATTTTTCCTCTTAAAGACCAAAAAATTTGCTAAATTTTATTGCACAATGTCCTGGTTCAACTGTAAAGAAACAGTTCTTAATCAAAATGAGACCAAATAATCCTGCTGATCCTAAACTTATAAGCATCTTTGCTGATTCAACTTATGCAGCCATCTTTGTTATTTTATATTTGTGTTGGAAATTAAATTAATTAATTTTAGGTTCACATATATTTTAATTTTAATATAATTAAAAAGTTAGAATTATATGATTGTTATATTAAAAAGAAATATTTTACAAAATACAATACTTTTGTATTTATTTACTATTTCTAATGTTTTGTCATTACAAAATAATGATTATTTTTATAACCAGAAAAGTTAATCCATTGAAGATACAAAATATAAGTATATTTTATACTTATTTAGATTACCTGTAGTCAGAATAATTTTAATTCTATGTTGAATAATTTAATTGCATTTTTAAACTAAAATCTACATTATTCAAAGGAATTATATTGATTTAATATTTATTGATCTTTTCAAATCAGGTCTTAAAATCCAAGTTTCTATCTAAAGCTGATTACATCTTCGCTTGATAAAATACTATCATTTCTGTATTATATTTCATCAAAATCTAATCTATCAAATTTAAGATATACTTCTTCTTCTATACTTCCTTCTTCTGTTATTTAGAAAATGTGTGCCCAATCTTGGATAATCTGGATGTTTTAAATTTTAATTTACTTGCTAAAAATAAGATTGGCACTGTAAATATGCTCACATCTATGCCCAATCTCACAAACCATGGAATAGGTCTCATCAAATAATAATTAATAAATAATGTTAATAAATTAAATAAATTATTTATTTTGTGCTAAGCAGAAAATAGATGAGAGATACCGTTTTACAGCTCTTCTTAAAAGTAAAATCTTATTTAATAATTAAATCAGACACTATACTATGCTTGAAATGTGAATATATTAATCTCATTTATATATGATTCCACTCTCAAAAGTATTAAACTAATACAAGAAAATTTGAAAGTAAAAAACTATATTTAATGAAACATTCAATCTACTTTAGAATAAAAATAAAAAATTACATTTTAATGCTTATTTAAATAATTAAATTAATATACATACTTAAAAAAAGTAAGAATGCAATATAGTATGCAAATTAAATGCTTAAAAAGATTTAACAACATGAAAACCAAGATCATAAATTAATTCAATATCAAACAAATGTTTATAAAAGAATATTTTCTATCTCAAAAATTGATTCTTAAATAAATTTTGTAACATTTTTTAGAAATGGCTTTTAATTACAAAATTGAAGCTAATACTGTGTATTTATATTACAATTCAAGATTAGATCATAAAAATTATTTATAAATAAATATTTAATAACATAAACTTAGTATACTACTAAAAATGTATAAATTTCATTCTTAATTTTCTTCAAATAGGGGATAATCAAGATATCCTTTTTTTCCTTTTGTATAAAATGTGCTTTCATCCCACTTGTAATTCAATTAATAATTCTTTTAAATTCTGTTAACTAAATCTGGATTGGATATAAATAATTTTCCGAAAGTTACAGCATCGAATCTATTTAATTCTATATTCTCAGTAGCTGTTTCAGGTGTAAAACCCATGTTTCCAATCAATACACCTTTAAATAAAGGTCTAAAAGATTAAAATAAATCTGATATTTATTCCTTGCTTCCAGGGTATCCATAATTTGAGTAATTAGGGATATCATTATCATCTCTTAATTCAATAAAAGCTAATTATCTTTTATCAAATTCTTTTATTAAATAAGAAAATAATTTAAGGGGATCAGAATCACACATGTCATTAACTCTAGCAACAGGAGATATCTTAACACCAACTCTACCATTCCCATAAACTTTAATAATTTCATCAAGGACTTCTAAACAAAATTTGCTTCTATTTTATATATTCCCTCCATATTCATCAATTCTTTTGTTGGCACTATCTCTAAGAAATTGATCTACTAAATATCCTGTACCACAATGTAATTAAATTCCATCAAATCCTGCCTATTGACAATTAATAGCAGCCTGTTTAAATTATGAGATAACTAATTTGATATCATCTATTGACATCTCATGAGGTATTTCATGGAATAATTATGATCTTCTTACTTTACTCCTAGGAGCAATAGCAGAAGGAGCCCAAACTTTTAAACCATTTTAAAATGAGGAATGACACGCTCTCCCTGAATGCCAAATTTAAGCTATTATTCTTCCTCCTTTTTAATGTACGTTATCTACAACTTTTTTCCATCCCTATGTTTATTCCTTTGTATAAATTCCTGGTTATCCAGGAAATGCTAAACTTCTTTCAGAAATTGGAACGCATTCTGTTAGCATAAATCCAGCATTTGCTCTTAAAGTATAGTATTTAACCATTAAATCATTTGGGATCAAGTCATTTGTTTCACATCGTTATCTTGTTAGAGCTGCCATACAAATTCTATTTGGTAAAAGCATATCTCCCATTTTTAAAGGCTTAAATAGTATATTCATTAATATAATTAATTAATCTATTTTTAGTTAATTACACCAGAAAAGCCTCGTTTTATATAGATAATTTTTGAACTTTCCATCAACATTGTCATTTTAACAATGCTCAATACGTTTGCTTATTTACCATTAATTATTATTTTTTTAATTTAACACCGCTGTACTCATATTCTATATAAATTACTTATCTTCTGCTTTAAATGAATGATANATGTGCTTTCATCCCACTTGTAATTCAATTAATAATTCTTTTAAATTCTGTTAACTAAATCTGGATTGGATATAAATAATTTTCCGAAAGTTACAGCATCGAATCTATTTAATTCTATATTCTCAGTAGCTGTTTCAGGTGTAAAACCCATGTTTCCAATCAATACACCTTTAAATAAAGGTCTAAAAGATTAAAATAAATCTGATATTTATTCCTTGCTTCCAGGGTATCCATAATTTGAGTAATTAGGGATATCATTATCATCTCTTAATTCAATAAAAGCTAATTATCTTTTATCAAATTCTTTTATTAAATAAGAAAATAATTTAAGGGGATCAGAATCACACATGTCATTAACTCTAGCAACAGGAGATATCTTAACACCAACTCTACCATTCCCATAAACTTTAATAATTTCATCAAGGACTTCTAAACAAAATTTGCTTCTATTTTATATATTCCCTCCATATTCATCAATTCTTTTGTTGGCACTATCTCTAAGAAATTGATCTACTAAATATCCTGTACCACAATGTAATTAAATTCCATCAAATCCTGCCTATTGACAATTAATAGCAGCCTGTTTAAATTATGAGATAACTAATTTGATATCATCTATTGACATCTCATGAGGTATTTCATGGAATAATTATGATCTTCTTACTTTACTCCTAGGAGCAATAGCAGAAGGAGCCCAAACTTTTAAACCATTTTAAAATGAGGAATGACACGCTCTCCCTGAATGCCAAATTTAAGCTATTATTCTTCCTCCTTTTTAATGTACGTTATCTACAACTTTTTTCCATCCCTATGTTTATTCCTTTGTATAAATTCCTGGTTATCCAGGAAATGCTAAACTTCTTTCAGAAATTGGAACGCATTCTGTTAGCATAAATCCAGCATTTGCTCTTAAAGTATAGTATTTAACCATTAAATCATTTGGGATCAAGTCATTTGTTTCACATCGTTATCTTGTTAGAGCTGCCATACAAATTCTATTTGGTAAAAGCATATCTCCCATTTTTAAAGGCTTAAATAGTATATTCATTAATATAATTAATTAATCTATTTTTAGTTAATTACTCATATTCTATATAAATTACTTATCTTCTGCTTTAAATGAATGATAAAGTATAAGCCACATTTTTAATGAAGATTTTATTGTTACTTGAATGAACAAGTATGCAAATAAGCATAGAGATTCATATTTCAAGGAGACTTATGCTAATTTTATTGAGTTTCATACATTCGAGACAACTAATAAAAAAATTTACACCAATAGATTTTCTTTTTTTTTTGTTAATATTTTAAAATAATAAAATTAATAAATATTTATAATGTTTTATGATTGAAATTATTCCTCTAATTTAAAGTTAGATTGGAATTCATTCGATGAATAAATAAATTTTGGTATTCATTATTATTAAGTTAATTGTCAAACGATAGTAAAGCATTAACGTTTGTATTATTGATTAATCAATTTAGGAATAATGCAATACACATTCTAAGGTTAATAAGATTATATTGAAATTTAAATCAATATTTGAAGAAAATATGTGTACACAAATTCAACACATTAATTTAGTTATATAAGTTTCATAAATATAGTTTCTTTGAATTCATACACAATCTAAAGATTGGGTTATATCTATTACCTATGAAATATATGGAGTTATTGACTCAAAAAGTAGTAAATATCAATTTAAGTATTGTTTAAGATTTTGAGTTTTTTATTTAAATTATTTTTGATGATTAATATTTAATTTTTTCATAATTAAAGTATTTGGTTAAAATCATAATAAGCTTTTTTATCATATTTTATTACTGTATATCGATGAACTATATTTATTTAATTAATTATATTCGTTTTGTAATGATTAAACTATTGTTTAAAAATATAATACAAATTTCTTTATAGTTACAGAAGTCAACGTTTCGTTGTTTTTCTATAAACAGGAATTCTGAACGAGATTTCATGAGAAAAGATATCTAATTACACATCATTCTTAACCGAAAGATGATTTATGAAGAGAATATTTATGAGAGTTAAAAATGATAATAATGAGGAGTAAATAGCATAGTAATATTTTATTGTAAAAGTACTTGTGAAAGTTATTATCAGTAATTCGATTACATAAGATAAACAATAAATTTCTAGCCAAATATTAAGTCCTTGAAATTTTGTAGGTCGCTCAAAGAATAAAGTGAAGATTTTTAGAGAAAATTGAGCTATGGAATTATACTGTTGAAGGAGCTCCTGGAAATGAATATTAAATTCTTTAGTTCTATATATGTAATTCTACAATATAATTAGATGAACTTTAACCCAAAACTATTTTTAGACTGGACATAATAATGGAATTGGCATAATGAAATTCCATAATTCTACCAATTACATTTGAACAACTAGATTTAATAACTAAAAGTAGTCAATTATTTTTGGTGTATTTAAGAACATTAGATTTATGTTAATACAACTTTAAAAGTTTCTTATGTACTTTATTAGGATTCTTAATACTGACAATCATAGGAGTTAGAATTTATTTTAATTTGAAGATAAAAATATTTTTACATTTAATTTTAATAAATTATTTATATATATTTATTAATCAAGAAATTAATAATGCCCCCAATGTTCCTAACAATAATATTGAAGCAATAAATAACATAATATAATATTTTGATCTTGATTATTTTTAACTTTCAGCTGCTTATCTAATCTCTTAATTAGCATTTTGGACATTTGATTTTGTTGATTACAGATCATGAACAATCAAATCAAGTTACTAATCTTAAATTACACAGTTTACCTACCCTAATCATTAACTTTTAATCCCAATTCATTCATTAGTTTTTATAAAGTTAATGATTGTTTTTCAATATGATTAATGTCTTCTTATCTTTCTTTGATCATTTAATGTTCTAAATCTAAAGCTTCCGAACTATATTGTTATTCCTACTTTTCAAAATTCTAATGCTGTTGTTAAACTTTATTATTAATTTGCTCAGTCTAAGTGAATGATAATTTATTTAATTCTTTTGATAGCTATTAATATCGATCTTTTTATTTCGATAACTATTGTTTAGCATTCTTAACTTATTTTTTTTATTCGAAACCTTTAGCATTTTTATCAAGTTCATTTATCATAGTTTGTATTGTCTCTAATAGTTTCTTACTAAATATAGTTTATGATCTATATTTACGACTAATCTCTCTATAATTGGATTAATGTCATATGCTCGTCATCCAAATCAAGATTTCTTTAGACTGAATCTTACAATTAATTGATTCGTAATGTTAATGCTACAATTTCCTTTGTAATTCACATTCATACTTCATATTTTGATTCAAAAGTTTGTTTTTTGTTCAACAAATTCTACATATTATCATCACTCATTATTTTTATATAATATAATTAATAAATTCATTTTTACTATTACTTCTTTAACTAATTTACACTTGTCACATATTGAACTGTATCAAACTTACGTTTTAAACCACTATCAATCATATATCTAATATTTCCAAATATCTTTCTACCTGTCCAAGGTCTATCATGTTTTCCAAAACACCAAGCTACTCCTGTATAACCATTAGCATCTCTTCCATCTAAATGATATTTATCATTTAAATAAACCAAATATTCAAAAGCTTATTAAGGAGATTCTGTCCATTCTATTACCTTTTTTCCCCAATACATTCTCATATATCCACTAATCTTACCTTTATGAATTGCTTCAAACTATGCACTATTCCAATAGACATCATGTGTCTTTGCCTTCTCAAATTATTCTAATGTATATATATATTCTCTTTTGTCTTTAGCATGTTCTTATAATGTATTTTTTGCCCAGGTTGGCAAACCTTCATATTTATCATACAAGTCATTATAATAGCAAAAATTCATCGATAATTCTCTCCTTACAATTAATTCTTCTAAAAATGAATCTCGACTATCAGATGCAGGAAATTTCATAGCCTCTAAATATATATTTAATGGAGAAATCATTCCAAAATGTAAATAAGGAGATAAGTTAGATGTTGCATTTAGAGATGGATCATTTCTATTTTTAGCATAATTTTTTAATTTTTTATTTAGAAATTCTTGCAATCTAGTTTGAGCTTCTATTTCACCTCCTTTGAATTATTATACAATAGAAACACTTTTATCAACATCTAAATCATCTATGCATTTTTAAATGTTTGAAATATCGTACTCTTAGAAAGGTAATTTATCCATTTTTTTTTATAAATCTTCTTCATTTAATTCTTTAGCAAAATACTTAATAAGTGATTAAATTTTAGGTCTTATTGTCTTTGCTGCCCATTCCTCTTTTTCACTTGCTTATTCAACAGGTACTAAAACATCAGTTTCAACTTATATAAATTAACAATCAATAGAATCTGCTACTTTTTTTCTCCATTATTTTTAGATTCTAAGATAGCCACAATCAACAATAAGTAATTTAGCATTTTTAGCAATAGAAATAGCTAAATCATCTGGAGATTATTTGGCTACTCCAAATAAAATTTTTCTTTTAGCAAGACTAATTTTTAGTTATTGCAATCCTATATTTTATAAGAATATTAAAATACCTTCTAACATAAAATGATAAGGTCTTTAATTAGCAGCAGGGTATTTGGTAAGACCGAAAAAGCAAAATAAAGGTAGTTGTTCTTGATTTGCCTTTTATATAGCTAATTCAAGAGCATGATTATATTTTGTTCTCTAACTGGCTTATATCCAATAAGCAACATATTTGCCTTTTACATTCACATTTTTATCATTCAAGTATTTAATTCTTTCTTTCATATAAAATAATTTAAGAATATTCTTATAATAATAATATAGATTTATTAAATTGATTAGTAAATAATTATTTTTCATTTCATATTATTAATTAATAATCCAGCATAATATGATACTTATTAGTTAGGTGATGGTAAGAGTTACATAGCCAAATCAAATATTCCATATTTAGCACATTCTAATCTAAAAATGGTAGTGGCCTGGCATAATTTTGAAAGAATTTGCAAAGCCTATACCAATGCTTCTGAATTCTTACCTGTAAAATAACCTAATAATCTTTTAAAATCTAAAATAATTCTATTGCTAAGAATTTATTCTATTAAATCATTTTTACTATTTATTAAAACTTATTTTTTATCATATGATGATAAACTTTTGATTTCTTAATCGTTTAAGATTTTAGGATAGATTCTTAAATCACATACATATCCTATAGGTTAATCAAGAGTACCACTATTACCAATAAATTATATATCAAATAATGCAACAACTTTACTCATTTAACTTTCATAAGAACCATTCAAATATAGATATGCTGATTCTTATTCATTATCAAGTATTATTACAACATGATTCCAACCTGAAAAGTTTTTTTCAGAATTCTTCGGTTCAAAAAACTTGTATCCATATGCATCTTAACTTATATTTGTAATTCCAAATAATTAGGAATAAGAATCTGAAACAATTAAAGAAGTAAATCCATCACTAGAACCCAACAAAGTACGTATCTAATAATTATTTTAAGCACCTCTTGTCTTACTAGTTTCTGGATTAAACATAACCATCCAAAACGATACTGCAATTTATTTCTTATTTATTTTCAATGGTTCTTCTAGTTAAAGCACCTGATTACGATCAAAAAAACAACCACAACCATCATAAAATAATCCTTAATCTATTGTTAACTTAGTTGGATCACCATATATTTAAACGTTATTCAAATTACTATTGTCAAATAAATTTGTTGAATCAAACTTAATCCATAATAATGTATCATCAAATCCCTCTAAAAACATATTAACAGTTCTCAATGCTTCTCTTTGTTATGTAAAACATTCTGGCATTCCTGCTATATCTACTAACATCTATACTACATCAAAATCCCTTTTATTCTCCTTTATTGTTTATACTAAAGTTTATTTAATCTTGAAGCTTAATGTGCAGAAAAAGACATTTAAAGATGTTTCTTTCATTATTTCCTCAGATTATTAATATTTATAAGATGAAGGCATTTAGCAGATGTTACTTGGAATAAGTGATAATCCTAATTTTAAAATTCTACAAGTTTCTTATGGAACTTGCATATATTTTAATTCAGGAGGTAATTCCATTGCTTCCTTTTCTAAACCTTGTTTTCTTGTAATTTTTTTTTCAAATTTTTTTCTTTATTCTAAGATTTCTCTTTCTCTTAAGGTTTTATCCCTTTAATCTTAGTAATGTTAAAAACATTTAACAATTAATTAGACCAATTCTAATTCTGGATTTTTAATAAAATCTAGATGGGCTATCATCATTACAATTAAGAGAAATAGAATTTCACTAGTTGGATTATACTATGTTGCATCTAAGAATATATCTTTAGTTAATTTCTTAATATAATCTTTTAATGTAATTGAATTAATTAGAAGTATTAAAGTATAATCCTTTAAAGTTAGACAGGTAAGCATTTCAAGCATCTATTATTAAAATTCATTGAATAAATATGGTTAATCTTCTAATATTTAAAGAAATAAAATAGTGATATATTAAAGTGTTAATTCATGTTCATCAGCAAAAAAGAAATGTAGATCTCTTTTAAGCTTAAGTAAAATGCATTTAGCTTTATGTATTAATTAAGACTTATCAGGATTAAGTTTAGGACCTTTACCAATATTAGTTAAGGTTTATTCAAGTTTAGTAACAAGTTAGAATTCTTAATCTGCTTTAGAATGAGCTTTCTGTTTTAAATCTTTAAATTATTCTATGTATTCTTTCCAAGGCTCCTCTGATATCAATTCATCTTCATCTGTATTTAATTATTGATTTGGTTTCATTTATTAATTAATAATAAAAAATAATAATAATCTCACAAACTTATAAAATTCATAAATATGTAATCAATCACATCAATCCAAATCCTTCACTGTTTTCTAAAGCAATCTGTAATTTTGTTACCATCTTTTCAACTGAATCATATTTAGGCAATAAAAATATATTAAAACATGTATGTGCTGATGGTAATTATTCAGTTTCTATTATATTTAAATCTGATTTATACCTTCACCATGTTTTTAAATAACAAATTTCAAAGACTTTAATCCTCCAACAGGAACTCTATCTGATCCTGTGCAAAAGAATAAAAATTTCTTCTTTTATTATTCGTCTAATGAATGTATAAATGCCCAAAATGTTTGTATATAATCAGAATTCTTATCAAATCCATCATATTTTGTAGATTTTTCTAATTCTACCATATCTATAATCTTTTATCCTAAAATCATTGTTTACAATTCTGTTCCTGTTAACAATTTTATTCCATTTCCATCCACAACCTTCCAAAAACCTCTATAAAAATATTAAAACTCTTTATTAATTGATTCATTTAAATAATAGTTTGTACATGCTTTTATATATTAATTTTTATTTTTTTATGTGACATTTATTTATGATCCATTTTACTAATAATTAATTTTAATCTTACTATTAAATCAATATTTTATGGTTATCCCCAAATGTCATATTCTGTTATTGAAAAATTTAAAGCAAAATTTTACTCTACATCATCCTTTTCATATTCACTTAAATACATTAAAGATTAATATGTATCTAAATCTAATTCTTTCAAATCTTCAAATGTAACTTACTCATTCATTAACTTTTTAAAAACTAACAAAGGAAAATTTATATCTAACAATACTAATAACATTAATAATTAATTTACCTTAATTATAAAGAGCCAATCCTAATAGCATTCCAATTAATTCAAACTTTATAGGCATCTCTAAGTGATATTTATTGAACCATATTACTGTATTATTACATCTTGGAACAAACATTGTAAATTAAATATCAAAAAGTTTTTAAGTTAATAATGAAAAAAACTCTCTTGTTAAACCTCCTTAATCTATTCCTTCTTCTCCTTTAAATACTATTAATAGTTTAGACTTTAAATTTAATTCTGGCTTTGATAGTTATTCTAATGCACTATTCACTATATCATTTCTATCTATTAACAATTATTTAGTCGGAAAAACTCCTATTTGTTAAAAAAAAAAATCTCCTCCTTAATTTCTTTAATTAAATCTTGAATCCAAAGTTAATATTTAATATTTAAATTCTATTGGAATTATCCATGGATATTGACAAAATGTAAAATAATAATTTTCATACTATTTTTTGTTATAACTTGCAAATTATTTATATTCTTATAAATCACCTTGTTATGGATAAAATTTTATAACTTCTTTCATTATAAATTTATCATTATTCATTCTTTTCTGCTTCTCATTAGAATAGTAAAATATTTATAACAATTCAAGTTGATTTTTTAAATATTAAATGTCTTCTTTATATAACAATTAAATTGCTTATTGTGATTATTTTTTAATAAATTTAGACAAATTTTTAGTTAAGTTTTCAATTATACTATTAAATTATTATGTTGGAAGAAAAGTTAAATATATAGATAACTAATTTTTACTTTCTTTATCTAAACCTGATACAAAGTCAAATAAATTGTTTGATTTTTATTCATTGAAAATTTAATTAAAACAACTAAAATGTAAAATCATTAATATTGATCTCAATTTTAATGAACTCGTCTATTTAGATCTATAAAGATTTTTTATCCAATCTTTTAATATATGAAAATCAATGAACTTATTTAATTCATTTAATATAACTATATTCAATCTAGGATTGCTATTATTTATAAATATTGATTCATAAGAACCATTAAAATCTTAAATGAATGAAGCTCCAAAACTATTTGGATAATTTGTCAATTCATTTATTTATTTTATAAAATCCTCTTTAATTTCTTAAATTGGTTTTAATTCTTAATCAGTATTCCAACAAACTTCTTTCCAATCAATACTATCTTCTTTAAATGATTCAATGAGAAATTATTATAAACTAGCTTTTTCAAATTGAAATTAAGCAAAATTGGGATTATCATTACAATAATTTTTATCACAATAAAATCTACCACATCCTTTATAAGCTTTAACGAATAAATATTTAAATTCTTCTTAACAAGAAGTCTATTATTATAAAATCTAATTTTACTTTCAAATCTAACTATTCATATTGCCATTATCCATTCTATTAAATATCAATAATAATTAAGTCAGCTTAATATTCTTTTACTTTTAATAATTCATCCAATATTTATCCATTAAATTTACCATTATATTATTCTATTTGCTTAATAGCTAAATTAGCAGCATAGTGTTTATGCTTCCACAATCTTATATTCTCACAATCCAATTAATATTCGCATTTAATTGCTTATTTTATTAATTCAATCCACTATTTAATTTAATATTCTTCATCTACTTAAATTATACCTCGAATAGAATTTTAAACTTTTAAATATACTTCTTGCTATTATATGTATTTAATAAATACTCTTCTTAAATTTACATTTGAAATAGGTTAAGACTTTTCGTTAAAAGTGATTTATCTATTTATAATTAAATCAGATCCAAATTCTAAATGCCACATATTCATCAAATCATTTCCAACCTACTATTTAAATAAATTACTTACCAAAACATAATCTTCTGGATCTAATTTTACTATTTTTTAATTTAAAGGATTTTTATTTGGATAATTGAATAGAAAAACTTCATCGGATTTTAAATCAGAATTAACAGGTCCAGGCTTTTAAATAAATATGTTTACTTACTTTTTAGTTACCTTAATTAAATTAATATTATTGGTTTTCATCATACTGTAGATATTGTTTCCATTAACGAATCCATGATTTAGAAATTATGTTCAATTCTAAAATCTTATTTCGTGCATTTTATTATAAATTCTTGTATTCATAAACATATGTATTACTCTCACTGTTCTTCTGTATTATACTACCTATTAATTCATAGNTTAAATTGGTTTTAATTCTTAATCAGTATTCCAACAAACTTCTTTCCAATCAATACTATCTTCTTTAAATGATTCAATGAGAAATTATTATAAACTAGCTTTTTCAAATTGAAATTAAGCAAAATTGGGATTATCATTACAATAATTTTTATCACAATAAAATCTACCACATCCTTTATAAGCTTTAACGAATAAATATTTAAATTCTTCTTAACAAGAAGTCTATTATTATAAAATCTAATTTTACTTTCAAATCTAACTATTCATATTGCCATTATCCATTCTATTAAATATCAATAATAATTAAGTCAGCTTAATATTCTTTTACTTTTAATAATTCATCCAATATTTATCCATTAAATTTACCATTATATTATTCTATTTGCTTAATAGCTAAATTAGCAGCATAGTGTTTATGCTTCCACAATCTTATATTCTCACAATCCAATTAATATTCGCATTTAATTGCTTATTTTATTAATTCAATCCACTATTTAATTTAATATTCTTCATCTACTTAAATTATACCTCGAATAGAATTTTAAACTTTTAAATATACTTCTTGCTATTATATGTATTTAATAAATACTCTTCTTAAATTTACATTTGAAATAGGTTAAGACTTTTCGTTAAAAGTGATTTATCTATTTATAATTAAATCAGATCCAAATTCTAAATGCCACATATTCATCAAATCATTTCCAACCTACTATTTAAATAAATTACTTACCAAAACATAATCTTCTGGATCTAATTTTACTATTTTTTAATTTAAAGGATTTTTATTTGGATAATTGAATAGAAAAACTTCATCGGATTTTAAATCAGAATTAACAGGTCCAGGCTTTTAAATAAATATGTTTACTTACTTTTTAGTTACCTTAATTAAATTAATATTATTGGTTTTCATCATACTGTAGATATTGTTTCCATTAACGAATCCATGATTTAGAAATTATGTTCAATTCTAAAATCTTATTTCGTGCATTTTATTATAAATTCTTGTATTCATAAACATATGTATTACTCTCACTGTTCTTCTGTATTATACTACCTATTAATTCATAGGAGGAAACATATTGGGCCCTTAAAAAAGAGAAATTAAATTCTACATTTTAAGAAAAAAAGAATAATTATTAATTATTTATTACTATTGATGAATATATGATTTCAATCAGCAATTTAATTATCTCTAAAGTCATGTTTAAATGTAATATCATGTTTTTCTAATGGTAATCTTAAATAAAAATTAAAGTATTGGTTTAAAATTCGAACTATTCCCTCTCTCTCTAAGGTTTTTTTATTTTAATTATTTTTCAATTCTTTTTCTATAGTCTAAATTCTGCCAATAATTTCTTCTTGAATTGCTAAAATGATAAAATTCTTTTTTTACTTATTAAACTTTAATTTATTTTTCTTTTACATTCATCTTAATTAGGTTAGTCTTTAATTAATTAATTTTACTTTAATATCTCTTATTTCTTTTCAGCTTCTATTTAATATTAAAAAGACAATCGTCTCTATTACAGTATTTATTGTTCTTACTCAACTATTTTAAATTATTTAATAATTTGTTACTTTTTTCTTATTTAAGTGTTTCATTTTCTTCTTCCAATCTTTAAATTTATTTTTTATATTTATTTAATTCATCTTCATATATGATTTTTTGTTAACCCAATTCTTATAATTAACTCTTGTTAGAACAATAAGATTTCTATAATAGAAATATTAAATTTACAAAAAAGTTCTCTTTTTCTTCAGCAATTTCAGAATTTTTATTTAAAAGATCATTTTTTAGATTCTATAATTGTAAATTTTCATCACTAAGAATCTTATTTTATTCATTTAATAACTTAATCTATCTCTCCTATTCTAATATTTTTTCTTCCATATTTTTAAATTATTTTTGAAGCTTAAATGTTTCTCTTTATGTAAATTTTTCTTGAATTATTTTTCCTAGAATACTAATATAAATTACTAAGTTTATCAAGATCTTCAATTAATAATTAGTAATCTTTATCTTTTTATATATTATTCTTCTTTAATGTTTAGTTGTTAGATTCTAATTCCTTTTTGATTATTTCATATTATTATATACTTTCAAAACTTTTTCTAAGTAAGCTATTTTTTGTTATGATGCATCAAATTCTGATTTTGTTGCTACAAAAACAATGTCCCCTGAGTCTGATGTATACGAATCTTTTAAATAATTCATTTAGAGTTATTTTTCTAATAATTTTTTTAGAATTTTTAATCAAGTTATGAAATTCTATAAAGGATAAAACAGGAATCCACAATTTTAAAAATAAATATAGATTAAGATAATTTAACATGGGGTTTGATTTCTTCTAACATAATAAATTAAGTATATATAGATATATTAAAATTTTGCATTTAACATAAAATACATAATTCATTAAGCCTTTTAGTTATTTTGTAATGGTACATATAACTCATTTTGATTATCTTCTTTAAGTGGTATTTCTGATTATGTTTCATCCTCTTATACTTAACCTAAATCTTTGACATGAGTAACCAAATATTCTATTAACAATGCTATAGTAACACTTTATGCTAATAGAAATACAATTATGTAATAGAGGACAAAAAATATATAAATAGAATCACTTTCAAGACTTAATGAAAAATCGTATGACATCTAATTCCAATTGTTTACAATTAATAAAAACCAGCAAGTACAAAATCCAGATAAAAAATCATTAAAGTTAACCCATTAGTAATTATTCATATGTTATCTATTATAATTAATCTTTCCTCCAAATATTAATTATCCAATAGCATTAAAAATAGTTATTGAAATAATTAATGTTCCAAATAGTTATAGTAGATAGGAAGATATAGAGAATATTTTAAATAAGATATTTTCAAAGTTTTTAGATTTTAATAACCAAGAGCATCCTCTAAAGAGTCTTAAACTCATTATAGAACAGCATATCCTAATTAATATATCTTAAGTTGGACTGTCTTTTTAAACTGTCATGATTGCAAGAATAAGAATCACCAAAATCAAAGAGATTATAAAATCAAATATTACACTTGGATAATTTTATATTCTACTTAAACCTCTTAAAATGGCAATAATAATAGATTCAATTAACATTACTGCATTTAAACTTAAATTAACAACTTATATATCTCTATCAGTATTATCCTAAAAAATAAAACAAAAATCTGCTATACACAATATTTACATAATTGACTTAAATAACCAATTATCTAAAATACTTTTGATCATTATCTGTGTATTTGTTCTATTTTATTACTATTTACTATTAGATATACTATTAATTGAATTTTATCTTTATTTTTATAATGCTTTATTAGTAAACTAATTTATTTTATTTCGATGTTTTTCAAGTAGCATTATAGTTCTTTCCTCTACTAATTTTTTGTATTATGAATAGAATAAAGAAAGGATAAGATTAATTATTAAAACTGTATTTATAAATTAATATAAAATGAAATAAACTACTGCCAGACTTACTTTTCCATAATAAGGTAAATAAATATCTGGTGAATTTACAGTAGTTTATAATTAAAACATAATAAGAAATGTGCAATAATTCTTTTAACTAAAAGGAAGGCCAGTATAATCACAAATACCTTCATCTTATATAATATCTGACATATCTGATTAATTTCTAAAAATAGCTGTTCCCAAACCAACAAAAAATACATAAGAAAATATCAGCATAAAATAAATCTCTTTTCCTTTATAAATAATTAATGCATAATCTTCAATGATTCCCAAAAAATACTAACTTTAAAAATATTACAATTTTTATGTACCTGTAAAAGATCAAAAAAATAGGTTTAAGTAAAGTTGAAATATTATATGAATAATCATTGTCAAAAGACATTACAACGATATCATTTATTATTATTAAAACACCAATTCCTACAAAGCAATATGCTACAACTTTTCTTTCTAGTGGTATAAGTTAAAGCTAATAGTATTTTGCAGCCTTGAATGAAAACATAAGTAATATCAAAATTATTTCAATTATATAATAACACAATACAGGTATATAAAAAGTTAAAAAGGATGGTATCCCATAATCTTATTCAAAATTATATTAACAATCATTCTATTTCAAATAAATATAATACAGAATACTATCTTGGGTTACACCAAATAGGTTTCTAAAAAATCGTCATCAAAATGTATATTGCTACACATAATTTTCGTATCCATTTAAGTTTTGAATATATTTTTTTAACATATTATGCTTTTGGATCATTGCTCATTATATAGGAATCTTAAATTATTTTTTAATTTCTACCTTAAATTTTTTTAGTTAATCTTGTCAATGCAAAATATGAAGCAAAGTCATTGTTACTTTCTATTCTATTTACTTAATGATAATCATCAATTTTGCTGTCAGACAAAGAAATTTCTGATAATCTTGCTGAATAAGGAGTTGGTGGTTCAAGCTCTGCTTCCATAAAACAAAAACTTAAAATTAAACAAAAAAAATAAATTTATTATATCTAATTCTACATGATTTTCTTATAAGAATTTATATATCCACAGACTATTTCAATAATATATTTTGATCATTTAAAATTATACAAATTCTAATTTAATGGCTTAAAAATATCCATTATAATATTAATTACTCTTTTTATTATTGTCATTTAATTTATTATAAATAACAATTAAATTTTTAGTTAAAAGCAATTTATAGTTCTTTTGATACTTAAAAAAAAGAAATTCACTCTTTAAACATGAAAATTCTTATTAATATTATACCAAAAGAAGGAAAGTGTTTATACAGAATAATTACATGATAACAAATAAGATTAAATTTAAAAAAATTACAAAGCTTTTTGTCTTAAATAAACCAAGATTAATTAAATTCGACGGATAAGTTATATGAATTTTGATATTTTTTTAAAGAAAAAAGATATTTAATGTAGAAAACATTAGATAATTATATTCTGAATCATTTGTAATTTTATTAATAATAAAATGCAAAGGCTAACAAATGGAATTTATTTTTTGCATAAATATAAGAATTTACTCAAAAATATGGTGATATATTTCATTTATATCAAGAACTCTTCAAAAAATTGTTTTTCTATAATTTTAATAACTTTAAAAATAAACTCTAGATATGTGTTTATATGAGAAATCTTTATTTTATCAGTTATGAGTTGAAGAAGAACAATTATTCAATTAATTATTTGTTAATTTGTTTAGAATTTTTATCGTTTATAAGAATTATTTTCAAAAAGAAAATTTTAATCTAAAACACATCATTATAAATTTAAATTTATAATATCATTAACTATGTAATGGATGAAATGTAAGAAAATTTCAGTCAGGAAATAATACAATATGGAATTAAAAAATACTTTATATATTTGGATAAGAATTGAGTACTCTCCCAATAATTGAAAATTATTATAGAAGCATAATTGATTTAGAAAAAGATTATTTGAATTTAATAGATTCTTATTTTGGTTAATATGATAGTTTATTGTAAGAACTAAGCAATCATTTTGTCTAAGCTCATAAATATTACTAAGAAGGATTTAGTTTTTGAAGAGCAGTGTCTTACATGAAAATAAATTGATGCGAATTTATAAATAAAAATATCAAATTTATTTTTTATGATTTTATTTAAATTATTAACTATTTTTTCTTCTTGTAATTTTTAAATATTTTGTACTATTCATAAAATCTCTCTAATTAAGGTTTTATTAAATTATTAATTATGATTAAAATCATTTTATAATTTAAAGAATCCATTAACCAAAATAATATAATATCTCTATTTCTAAAAAAGTAGAGAAATTAGGAGACGCTATTGTATAATAATTTAAAGAAGTACATATCATGTGGTTTAATTAAATTTGATTTTAATACATAATATTTATATAAGTTTAATAATATATCAATTAAAATTGACATAGAGAATTAAATTCTCAATTTGTCTAAGATGTTTAGAAGTTAGTAATTTATGTATTTTCTTATTGTGTAGTTTTATAAAATTCATTGATAAAAATCTATAAAGTTAAACTCTAAATTTGAGTATAACAAGAGTGTTAATAATTTTTGATTAAAGACTTATTCAAAATAAATCATTGAGCATAAGATGATAAGTTAGAATTTCATAAATAATATTAATGAGATTTTTTTTAATTTTAATAATAATTTTATGAGCCAAAGAATAAGATCATTTAGTTTTGTTAAAAAAAATCTCGATGGACCTGGTTTAGTTAAGGAAAATTCTGAATTAAAAGATAAGGTCCATTAAATAAAATTTTTGGTTGAAGATAATTTAGATATTTTAATAAATGAGCTTGATTAAGACTTTAAACAAAAAGCTTTAATTACAGATATGTCAAATGTTTTTATTATTATTTAAGAAAATATTGAAAGATGGAAAAATCTTATTAACACTTTGAAAAATAATACAAAAATTTTAGAAGCTCAATTTGAAAAATTAAAAGAAAAATAAGAGCAAATGAAAATGCAATCAGAAAATGATAAACTTTATTTGTCTGAATAATAATAATAAAAAATTATGGAAAAAGATAATGTAATAGTTACATTAAATTAATAAGTGAAAGATTTATAGAATTAATTAGATATTAATAAGTTAAAGTTGCAAGACTAAATTCTACAAACAGAAGAGATTATGCAAAAGTAATAATAATAGTTAAAACAACGAGTAACATAATTAGAATATGATATTATCTCAATAAAATAATAACATCAGTTTGAAATTTAAGCTATTTTGCATAATCATGAAAAAGAAAGAAAAATTTTCAAAGAAGAAATAGATAATTAAACTAATATAATTGAATAAAAATATAAAAAATATTATTTAGAAAATTAATAATTATAAGAGAAGCATCAAAAGTAAACACAATAAATTAAATAATAAAAATAGCAAAAAGATAATCTTGAAAAATAATTGGATTAATAAAATTAAAAAATTAAATAATATATAGAAGAATTAGCTAATGAAAGAAAAAATAAAGCAAAAGAAAATAAATAGTAATTAGAACTATAAGAGATAAATAATCAATTGTAAAATAAAATTTTAATTGAAGAAAAACGTTAATAAAGATTAAAAGAACAATTATAATAATTATAAGATTAAAATTAAAATCTAATGTAAAAGCATATCTTAGATATTAATCAATATAATTCTTAAATTGCATCATTAAAAAAAGAAATAGAATACAAAGATATATTTATCACTAATTAATAATAAAATTATGTAAAATAAATATTGATTCAAAAAGTTAAATATGAAAAACTACTTGGAAATTCTATAACAATAGAAGTAGAACAATAATAATAACTTACTTAAGATTTCTTTTCATAATATGATGATGAAGTGTAGATACAATATATAAATGGTTTAGAATAATAAATAAAATAGCAATAAAATTTAATCTTAGAAAAAAGTCAATAAAATGCTGATATTTAAGTTAAATTTCATAAACTTCAATAAAGTTTATCTTAATAAATAGATCAAAAAGTAAAAGAGACACAGTATGAATGTAAATTGTAGCTAAATAAAATCTAATAAGAATTTGAAAACTAGAAAGAAAAAATACAATCAGAACATAATTATAAAATCAATCTTTTATAATAGCAATTATCATTTGAAATTGATAAATATAAAACTGAATTAAAGGAGTTTAATTAAAAAATAGAGAAATTGGATAATTCAATTTAAGAAAAAGAATAAATTATTATTTATTTATCTGAATAATTATAGTTAAACAAGGAAGAACAATATAAATAAAAAAAAATAACTGAATCTAATTTCAATATTCTATAGATAACATAACAGTAATTATTAGAGTAGTTAGAAAAAAATCATTCTAAAAAATTAAATGATATCATATCCTAATTAAATTCATCAACAAGTTAAGGTGAATAATTAAATTAGTAGTATTAATAATTATTAAAAAATAATTAAGAATTAAGAACAGAATCAAAAGAGCAAAAATAATCTATTCAATAATATAAAATATAATGTGATAAATTGTAAAAGGAGTTATAAGTTTAATGGGATATAACAAAAAGTCTAAATGATAGAATAAGGCAATAATAAGTTGAAATAGAAAATACAAAGTAAACTTATAATATATTTACAAAAACTACTCAAATACCAGGCTTAATGAATAGTGAAATTAGACTAACAAAGTTAAGAACTTCTCCTATGAATCGTAAATTGAGATCCATTTCAAATACTAGAATATAATAATAATAAAATTTATGAATACAATCTTTATATGCTATATGAAACAATAAATCCAATAATTCATGTAAATTTAACTTAATTAGTATAAGGTAGGGATATTTTCTCTAATAATATTATATATAATTAGGTTATAATGAGTAACAAATTGATTAAAATTATTTTTTTTAAATTATATGAGTATTTTCTTAGGATTAATTGTGCATGATCAAGTACCTAGAGATAGATACATTAGAGCATTAACTGAAATAGAATAATTAATGTATGTGCATAAAGAAGAATTAGTAATTTAAAATTCTGATAATATTTTGAAATTCAAAATCCAAAACTCAGTATTTTGGTTACCAAAAAACCCTATTTACTTAAACACAATATATTATCGTATTACTGGAAATGATGATTTACAATAAGCTATTGAACTGATTTGGGATTGTTTATGTATTTTGAAAGAGAATTTCCCTTCAAAATTAGAATTATATTAAGAGAATATAGATGAGTTTAATTTAAAGGAATGGGAGAATGAATTATTAAGAAGATAACTAAATAATTTAAATAATCGTTAATCTAATGATCCACTGACTAAAGATGAAATAGAAGATATATTTGCAATACTAAATATTGCATAGCAATTATAAAATGTTAAAGGTTAAGAAATATGCTTAAACTTATTGAACTAAGTATAACCATTTTTTTTATAAACATTGTCCTAATCTTATTTAGATTAATTAGAATATATAGCAAAAGGTTAACATAAAATAATAGCTAATTCTTTATTAAATAAAATCATAAAAGTAACAGCTAATAATAATAATTAAATTACTTAAAGACCAAATAATCATGATTAAGAATTAATAAATTTAATTAGATAAAATCCTCGTTATGAATAGTAACTTAGTAATAGTTCAGTTATATTTTAAATGAAAGAAACAAATGAAATTGATAGAATTTGTTTTTATTTAGATTATACACTTTGTAAAAACTAAATATTGCTAAAATCTATAAAGCCTACAATTTAAACAATAATAGATAAATATTATGATGGTATAAATATATATTAAAGATATTAAAGGTTAATATGGATTAGACTAATCAGAATTAACAAAGTATTGTGTATTTCACACTTTACTTGGTTAAACAGCATTGAATATATAATAATTTGATAATACTACAATTTAGAAAATATTTGTAATATTTGAAGAAGGAATTTTGAATTGGATTTAAAGTTTAGTACAAATGTCACATAAATAAATATATACTCTATTTCCAAGTACTCTATTACAAATTTATTCTAATTAATAATTTTAATTATAATTAAAAAGTCATAAAAGTAATATATTCTCTATGATTTGTAACAAAATGGGAATGACTGCTAATAATAAGAGTGATTAATAAAAAATATATTAAAACATAGATGAAATAAAATGTATATCTCCATTGTTAGCTCAATTTTTAGAATAATTAATGTGATTTTATTTATAAATTTAACAGGGATTTATGATATTTATAAAATTTCATATAATTTTAATTTGAATTGAATATTTATTTTTCTCAACCATAAAAATAGAATGAATTGAAAAGAAATAAACTTTAGATCAGTATTAGATATAAATATATCTTATTTGTTGTAATCATAATTTTAAAATAATATCCCAAAGTGTCCTTTTATTAATTAAAGATTCAAGATTGATCATAACTCCTTCAACTTAGAAAAGTAGTCTTCTTTTTTAAATAGCATTAACTTTTATTTATTAGAGTTTGATATCAATATTATTATTTTAAATTGGCTATTACTGGGCACAACTAGAACAATATTAAATAATGGAATACCTTTCATATTTAACATCAATTTTAGTTAAATTCTCCATTTTAGATAGAGTTTTATTTAATTATTTAATTGCTTATTTTCCAATATTTTACCATCTAATAATAAATGAATAATTTACAATACTAATTTAACTTCTGTTAAATTACCAAGTTTATTAAGACATCTTGATAACCCTAATATAGTATTATCAGTGATATCTTAATTTCCATCACCCCAACCTTTTAAATTTAATTCTAATTTTCCTAAATTACTTAATAAACTTATTCCATCCATTAAATTCTTTGCTCCTTCATCAGTTATACTACTATTTTCATAGCCCCACATATTTAAATCAAGATTAAATTCATTTAATTGATTTTGTAATATTAAAGCATTGGTTATATATTATAATGATTTATCAGTGATATTTTAATTCCAATAACCCCAACTAATAATATATAACATAATTTATTACCCACACAAAGCTAAATTTAACTATTCTAAACTTGACAGTTTTGATAAACCATCACTTAAATCTCTTACACCTTTATCAGTTAAGTCTGATAAATCTAAATGCCATCTACTATATTATATTTTAATACTTTTTAGTTAAATCTATAGATAAGTTCTTTTAAGGCTTAGATAAAACTAATTCAGAAGACATCTTTTCTACACACTTATCATTTAATTATTATTATTATTGAAATCTATATAACTATAACCATTTACATTTCAATTTAAAAAGCAGATTTAATTCTTTATTCGCTTCTTATTATTTGTGATGCAAACTTCTTCATTAGTTTGTCTTTTTTTATATTTGTTTTGCTAATTAGCCTTTAAATTGGTTTTTTATGACTTTCTACTACTTCACGATAAATGCAGATATCTTAGCAGACCTACTCAAAATTATGATTTTTGTTCATTTAATAAATAATAAAAAAAAAGTATACAATAATATCTGAAGAAGTTTCTTATTACAATCTTTAACACTAAAATATTTATTTGTTTTAGAGTAAATTAAACTTGAAAAAAAGTAAGCAATTTAAATTTATATATCTAAATAAAATTCATTATGCATTATAAAACAACATATATGCACATGTTTAAGTTTGTGTTGGATAACTTCTTCCAAAAATATAATGTAAATCTTAATCAACAAATAACTAAGAATATTTTAATTTTAAATTACAGATATTTTATCATCATCAAATTTAAACCATTTTCCTTATATTTTAGTAATACATATATAATGTCCATACAATATCCCTTATCCTAAATGAATTATTATAGTAGTTAATTCATATGTTTTAGTATGTTTTTATGCTTTGATTCTTAATTATTATGAGAATGGTATTTTTGTTGACACTTTCATCATTTAACCATATCTTTCATCATATTTAAATCTTTTTAGATGTATCACTAACACATTTGGTAATGTATTCAATAATAACCTTTTTTTTATTTTAATATTAATACCTTTTACATGCATCTTATTTAGATTAACATTTATCACAAAAGAATTAATTTTAACCTGTCAATTGTTCTTCTTTTGACATTTATTATAAACATGTATTCAAACTATAATTAGGAATTAAATCTAAAGACAAATTACAATACATTTCTTCTCTTTAAGAAACTAACTTTAATATTTTATATTACTTGTATGACAATTTAAACATTCTATTTATGTTAATTACTATCCTTAAAATATTTATCGAATCCAATTATTTTATTTATCCTTTAATAATTCTTCACATTCATTAATAAACCACATATAAAATTCATGTGAATCTTAATGATATTTCCCATCAAAAATTTTATTTTTTGTTTTAATATAATTCATCATTTTCTTAGTCGAAATTACTCCTGTCTTTTATTTATAGTTTGATATTGATAGGAATAATAACTTAGTCAAATCTAATAAATTGTTTTAATTTAAGCTTTAATATTATAAAATGCCATTTCTAAAGTCTTTGCAATAATACAATGCTTACAATATAACATTTGAATAACATATATTACTTGGCTAATATATGATTAATTGATACATTTTCAAATCCAATTAAAATTTCTCCATCTGGAAAGTCTTATCCCAAATACTTTTCTAAATGTTCATTTTAACTAGATTATGTTACTCCCATTAATTTAAATTATTATATATATAAATATATTGTAATAATCTCATTTACTTAATTATAAATATTTATTTTTAAAATATTGTAATTTCTTTCTGATATCTAAATTAGCTCCATATGCTAAAATAAATTTATTTTCATTTAAAAAGGAATCAAATTCATCAATGTACTTAAATATTTTAATTTAATTTCTATTTTGTTGTTATTTAGATTAAATGAAATATTCAATATTCTCCTATTTAAATTAATTTTTTAGAGTATCATATTGTAGTTATTATTCAATAATTTCTTTTTTTGTTGATTCTATTTTTTATAATAATTCAGAATTTTACTAAAATACTTATTACTATTATAATTACAATTAGTTTGCTTCATCAATTAATCTAAATTTAATTATAATAAATACGCCTCAATTTCTTCTTAAAAAGTGCCAAAATTTTCTTACATATGATTTTTAAAGTAATATGATTCAGTTTAAAGATCTTTGATTCTTGTAATTATTTATTTCCAATCATTGCTTAAATTACTATTTCCAATATGGAGTATTTTCTTAAAACTTTCAACTCCATCGTGTTCAGTTTTAAGTTACTTTTTAAGTGTTGGAATCTTTTATTTGACAATTCTATGAGATTAAGGATTATTGTTTTCTGGTAAATGAACACCTAATACTGAAAATAAACTTTATTGATGACTGATAATAAATAATCAAAATATTACGGTTCTATAATAATTCCTGCTTATGATCCATGTAATTATAAATCTTTAGTTGTTCTAATTTGTTAATTATTACTTTTTGATTTGATAGTGTAAGTACCTTTTGATAACTAAAATACATTCTGTGTTTATTAGATGAACTATTCATAATTCATAATATCCCATAGTTGATGTTGACTTGATTTTTAATAAAATACTTTCATTATAAAAATGTTAAATTTAATAATAATAATAAAATAAAACAGTTATCATCATAATTATTATTTATCGCACAATACAACATAATTACCTGATAAAATTAAATAATAAGTTCTTTTAAACTAATATCTAACCTATTGACAAATATTCATAATTCATAGATTTAAATTTTTCATTTATAAAAAAGGAGTCGATATTTGATTTTTTATGAATTGATTAATTAGAGATAATTAATCCAATTTCTTCTCATTCTTTTAAAAAAAACAATATTTGAAGCTAGATGAATTCCAAAATTGAAAGAATACACTTATTTAATATCCTAGATTGAATTTAGGAATCTATTTATATTATTACTCTAAAGTTTTAGTCCATAATTATAATCGAAAAAAATTCTAAATAATACACCTTGAATTACTTCCTTAGTTCTTGAAAAGGTAAACCAAAATATTTCTTCTATTTTTGAATTATAAAATATAATCATTTCATTTAAATTTTGATAGTATGCAATAATCAATAGTTTTGATTTATGATTTTAATTAAAGTTTCTCTTTACTCCTTAAATTGTATTAATCACTAAATATATTTGGAATCAATATTTAAGTAATAAAGAAGTCAATAATCAGATTAATTCTGGAAGTGTATTATCACCTAAAATACTTCTTCAATATGCCCAAAAGTTTTTAAATGAACATATCTTCTTTAATTCAGGATCCATTTGAATATTTGATTTTAATCTTTTATTTTACTTCTCTCTGTTTTTCAATGTACTTTGATTTCGAAAAACAATTTAGGAATAATAAAAATATATTATATAATTAAACTTGAATATCGATGTTAATTTTTAATATAGTTTCTTGATAAATGTTTAAATTACCGAAGATTATTCAAATGAAAATTCTTTATATTGATGTACCTAAAGAAATTAATTTACAGGTTATTATAAAAAAATCATCATAAGAATGAAAAACATCAAATTAATTTAGAGTGGTTAATATATCTATAAATAAAAATATTGAATTAATGATATGAATAGTAATAATGATTAAATGATCATTTGAGATGTGAATAATAATTTTGATTAGAATAAAATAATACATTAAGAATTAATAATATTTATATATGAGTGATCCTTACGATTGGCCATTCCCAAGTAGGAAAGATTTGATGTATTTATCATCAATAAGTATAAACTGTGGAGTATAATTTTAGATAAACGAGATGTAGGGACAGTTAGACCTGATAAATTAACTGGATAAGATTTTAATCTCTAAACAAAAGACATAGATGGTAACTGAATTTTCAAAGTAGGTGCTTAACCATGTATGAAGCCATATAAATTTACAAATAAACCAGACTTTACAAATACAACAAATGATATTGCAGGTACACGTTCAAAGGTATTGATTCCTTAAATTGGAAGAGATGTATAAAATAATATTAATTAAAAAGGGATTCTCTCTAAATAATCGTGATATCAAAGGTGCATATCCTTAATTAAACAAATTTTAAACAACTA
Organism: Paramecium sonneborni; assembly: GCA_905182985.1. Taxonomy (NCBI): domain Eukaryota; phylum Ciliophora; class Oligohymenophorea; order Peniculida; family Parameciidae; genus Paramecium; species Paramecium sonneborni. The sequence continues at coordinate 823,890 of CAJJDN010000003.1, forward strand.
GACCTCCGACAAATCCAGTAGATCCTGTATATGTTTTACCAAAAGCTGTACCTGTAGAACCTTTGCAACCAAAATTTATTAGAGATTAAATAAATATTGATGTATAGAGAATTATTATGAAAAGGATATTCCAGGAACAAAACCAAATCCTCCTGCAGCAAAATTAAGAAAAACTGTACATATTTTTGATGAAGTTGATGGAGCAAAATCAAAACCTGCATTTATGCCTAGAGATCATATGGAAATTATGGATGTTAAAGATATTAATGAATACAGAGTCTTTAAATCATCTCGTGTAACTAATCCATTAGAACCTGAATATTAATTAAAAGATGTTGAAGGTTAACCAGCTAATTTAAAATATGGATTTGTTAATGGAAGTAAAAGCAGGGTCTTACATCCTTAAATGAACTTTAATACTAAAAATTTAGAAACTAATGATATAGAAGGTTGTCATGTAGGAGCTATCAGTGATCATTTTCTAATGAGATAAAAAAGATAATAATTTAGAGTTATTAATGATACTAAAGATGTACCTGGAGCTTAGGTTGGCACTTTAAGAAAAGGCTTACTCAATCAAAGAGGTACCAATCCTTTGACTCCTGAATATTAATTATTGGGAAGAAATGAAATTTATAATTAAAATCTACCACGTACAGCTTTTGAAAGTAATCGACAAAATTAAGGATGTGATAAACCAAAAACTTAATAATCTTTAAGATCAAATTCATTAAATAAAATAGAATAACCATTATCAACAGCCTAAAAATTTGATTAGTTTATAAAGAAATGAAGTAGATATCATATAAATTTTACTAGTTCTAATTTTTAAATTGATTCGGTATGTAATTTCTTTTCTTATTCATCAAGCCATTTGGTTCTTTTTCCTTCTTCCCAATATCCTATTTTCCGATCACCATTTGTACAAATACCAATCCCATTTTACTTGCCTAATTAGTATATCTATTTACCATTATCCCAACTTGATAATAACTTTTTACCATCATTCCAAGTAAATTCACCTACACCATTCTTTTTATCATCTTAAAAATGCTATTTAAATGTTAAATTAATTTAAATACTCCTTTAAAAACTCTTCCATCTGGAAATGTTAATACACCATATCCATTCATTTTAGACTTTTTCCATTATCCTTTATATACTCTTTTATCTACCCAAACCATAGTACCTTATCCTTCTAATTCATTATTATAAAAATCTCCTTCATAAGTTGAGCCATTTTAAAATTTTAATATTCCTTAACCATGTTTTTTTCCATCATTGTAGAATCCTTCATATGAATTTCCGTCTAACCATATTTCTTTACCTTTTCCATGTTACTTATCATTTTTCCACTTATTTATATGTCAAATATTGATACGTTTCCTTCATAACGTGCTCCATTTTTGCATACATATACACCAAATCCATTACATTTATCATCCTTCCATTCTCCTTCATAATAATCTTCATCTTCTAAAATAAGTTTTCCTTTCCCATTAAGTTTACCTTCAACAAAAGATCCTGTATATATACTTCCTGAAGGCCATTTAAGAACTCCTTATCCATCCTTAAATCCATTCATCCATTCACCTTTATATATAGTTCCATCTGAAAATGTAATTTCTATATGAACTTAATTCTTTAGTACCTTCTAATTAGACTCTGTACATTTTGCCTATTGTACTCTAGATTAATTAATTCTCTTTCTTTACACTACTTATACTAGCATCAGATTTGCCTTAGTCATTATCTGCGTTGAATCTTTCAGTTTCTTTATTATTTCTATGTTGACTTTCTTTTAATGATTTATTTTTTGATAGTACAACCTCTTATTTATCATTTCCACCTTTACTATTGATTTCTTGATCATTAGTACAGCAAGTATTACTACATGTTGCACCCATTTATATTTAAATAATTAAATTATGATAAAAAGCTATCATAACAACTGTTATATCATAAATTGATATTATAGTTATCACTCTAGCTTATATCAATTATTAATGATAAAGTCGAGCCTGATTACACATAAGAATAAAGTGTAAAACAGGGGTAGGTATATTATCATACAAATTATCAATAAAATAATAATCAAATATATATCACCTTATCATATAACATTAGATATCAATCTTTCTACTTTTACAACCTCTTAACTACATCTTAACTTCCTATTCTTATTCAATTTGTTCTAGCACTTATTTAGCAAATTTACTTTCAACATCAAAGTTCATAAATTTAATTTCCGAAAAAAACCCTTCATGATCATGTAAGATGCTTCAAAATTATTATTAATATATATTCATTTATTATTAAAAAGGTTAACTTATTGCTAAAAATTCAGGAGTGTATTGACTATCTTGTTGTGAAAATAATTTTATTTATTGTGGAGGCATACCAAATTCAGGTGTACATGACAGTTGCATCGATATTTAATGACTAGGTAAGAAAGAATAATTCTGCTCACTTATTTTAATTTCTTCCTCATAATGTTCAATTTCAGCTTATTAAGTCATCTATTTTATATTATTATCATCACTATTTTAATTCAATTCAGGAGTTGAAGGTTATTTACATATCTATCCCATCTTAATTAGTAAAATATATTTTATATTTAACTATTTAAACTCTCTCATTCTAATTTATAACGATTATTATTTTTCAAAGAAAGAAGATTATCAAAAATTAATCCAATAAAATAGATAGTTTAGTTTTAAACTCATAATGAAAGTAAATTATTCCATCAATTATATTAAAATTACATTATTTAGATACATTATTTTATTTTATTTCATTATTTAGTTTAGACTTTATATTTTTTATTTAGTTAAGACTTAATAAAACTGAAAGAGATTAAATTAAAATAGCCCAAGAATTTTTTTTAAATCTCAAAAAATACTACAATTAATAAATCTATCATATTATGTTTATCGTTAGTATTTATGAAAGTTCCTTTAGTAAAGTTATTTTTATACTTCCTTTTGGATATATTTGATCTTTAATCATTAAATATTAATTTTTAAATTAGCCACATTTTTCAAATTTGATAATATAATTATATTATAGTCAATTCTAAATTTTTACAGAATTTCAAGCATATTCTTCAAATTGTATTTAATCTTTTCACTTTTGGATAGTATGTGTGTAAAATTATAATAAATTTAATCTTAGATATATTAATAGTTTCATATGATTTCTAATCATAAATGTAGTTATGAAGTGTTAAAAAACTCAAAAAAAAGAGATAATTTAGAAAAGCATTTATACATTAAGTATAATGAATATATCTAAGATCTAAGGAGTGTATTTGTTAGATAAGAATTGATTAAAGAAATTAGGAATTTTGAAAGAAAATAAATTATAGAATTGAAATTATTAATAGATTGTTATTATATTAGCCATCCCTTAAGAGGAATAAATAATAAATCATATATAATTATGACAATTGTATAGATAATATATTGTTTTACAATAGCATTAAAGACTCTTTTAACTATAAATGTTAATAATAATAGTAATTGATCTATAAAATTTGAATTAATAGTATTGGAAAGAATTGAGTAATTTAAAAAGTAGATAATAAGTTGATTATCGATTGATTAAAAAGGTAACGAATTCTTGATTAATAATTGAGTATTTATATTAATAATATTTTGAATTTGGAATAATGGACAATTAGAATAATGAGGATTACTCTGACTTCTTTAAAGGTAATAAAGTGTGAAAATTAGATTAGTTGTGTTAGTAGGTGATGCTGGAGTAGGTAAAACACATTTAATGACCAGGTAATTTATTTTATACAATAACAGATATGTTAAAGGTTGTTTACCAAAAAATGCAGTACCAACAATAGGGATTGAATTTGCTGGAAAGACAGTCACTTTATAGAATGGCAAAAAAGTTAAAGCATAAATTTGGGATACAGCTGGATAAGAAAGGTACAGAGGAATTACAAGCACGTATTAGAATAAATTTAATTCAGTCATTTTCGAAAAGCAGGAGGAGCTTTAGTTGTTTATGATGTAACAAAAGAAAAGACTTTTGAAAGTGTTGTTAAGTGGATGGAAGATTTACGATATTAAGCAGAACCAGATGTGGTTATTATGTTAGT
>CAJJDN010000003.1:828061-841690 GCA_905182985.1 Paramecium sonneborni
TATTCTTCAAATTGTATTTAATCTTTTCACTTTTGGATAGTATGTGTGTAAAATTATAATAAATTTAATCTTAGATATATTAATAGTTTCATATGATTTCTAATCATAAATGTAGTTATGAAGTGTTAAAAAACTCAAAAAAAAGAGATAATTTAGAAAAGCATTTATACATTAAGTATAATGAATATATCTAAGATCTAAGGAGTGTATTTGTTAGATAAGAATTGATTAAAGAAATTAGGAATTTTGAAAGAAAATAAATTATAGAATTGAAATTATTAATAGATTGTTATTATATTAGCCATCCCTTAAGAGGAATAAATAATAAATCATATATAATTATGACAATTGTATAGATAATATATTGTTTTACAATAGCATTAAAGACTCTTTTAACTATAAATGTTAATAATAATAGTAATTGATCTATAAAATTTGAATTAATAGTATTGGAAAGAATTGAGTAATTTAAAAAGTAGATAATAAGTTGATTATCGATTGATTAAAAAGGTAACGAATTCTTGATTAATAATTGAGTATTTATATTAATAATATTTTGAATTTGGAATAATGGACAATTAGAATAATGAGGATTACTCTGACTTCTTTAAAGGTAATAAAGTGTGAAAATTAGATTAGTTGTGTTAGTAGGTGATGCTGGAGTAGGTAAAACACATTTAATGACCAGGTAATTTATTTTATACAATAACAGATATGTTAAAGGTTGTTTACCAAAAAATGCAGTACCAACAATAGGGATTGAATTTGCTGGAAAGACAGTCACTTTATAGAATGGCAAAAAAGTTAAAGCATAAATTTGGGATACAGCTGGATAAGAAAGGTACAGAGGAATTACAAGCACGTATTAGAATAAATTTAATTCAGTCATTTTCGAAAAGCAGGAGGAGCTTTAGTTGTTTATGATGTAACAAAAGAAAAGACTTTTGAAAGTGTTGTTAAGTGGATGGAAGATTTACGATATTAAGCAGAACCAGATGTGGTTATTATGTTAGTCGGTAATAAAATTGACTTAGTTGAAAACAATGGAAGTGCAAGGTTTTTTATATTTCTTTATATATAGAAAAGTATAAAAAGAAGATGCTAAAAATCTCGCATAATAGCATAAAGTTTTGTTTGAAGAATCTAGTGCTGTTACAGGATAAAATGTAGGATAATGCTTTGATAGATTGCTTTAAGGTTCTAATTCTCTTATTCTTTAGAAATGTATAAAATTAAATCTCTAACCCCAGGATAAGATAACCCTAATCAAGGCATTTCAATTAAAAATTAAGATTAGACATAAAATCCTGACAACTGCAAATGTTGAAAATCCATATATATATATTATATTCATCTACAATTGTTGTTCAATCCATTATCTCTTCTCTATCTTTTTTCTTTATTTAGGCTTCTTCTAAAGTAAACATTTGTATTACTAATTTTAAATATCAATCATATGAAAATATTAAACATATTTATATTAATAAATATTAAGGGATCTCAAAGTTCTGGGTTTTTTATTATTAGCTAAAATCTAGAAAGTCTAGCTGTTTATAAATTCATTTTGGTCTTGAATAATTTACTAACATTTCGTGATGATGAAAATGGTTCACTAAAGATATTATCAGAATCCTTTTAGTTCTTATTCATTCCCAAATCCATGTTATTAAGCCTATTTAAATTTGTATTTTTACTATTTATATTATATTATATATCTAGCTTATTATTTTAGATATGCCTTAATCAATTAAAATCTTTTTCTGATCAATTATTTTCTATCTTAGGAACTTCTGAATAATCTCATACAGTATTTATTATTTTTTACTATATATGGGAATTTAAAAGATATATATCTCTTTACTTTATCTACTTATTCAGATAATTTATTAAAATAGGCAAATAAAATTTTTGTGATTACCCTAACAATAAAAAAGATATTTAAAATTGCCAATAAAAAATAACAGGGTATAACAATTTCTTCTATATTTAAACTTTAAGAAGTGTAAATGGTTTATGCCAAAATTATTGAAACTTTGCAAATTGCTGTCTATAAACTATCAATATTATTCAAATCTCCTGTTTCATAAGGTTTATATTTATTAGTCAAATAACCATAAAATAGAAGCACAAAAAATATCATTGAGGACTTAACAGCCACATAATCCTCATAATAAATTAAAACATATATAATAAACTCTTTCTATAAAATCTTTATAGTTTCCCAATAATATGTTTCTAATTTATATTCATTGTACAAATACCCCCAAATTTTTCTTACTTTGCTTGTATTTAAGTGCGCTCTATTGTTATAAACAACAAACCAAAAGAACATAGGCAATAAAACACCTATTATTACAAATGATGGTATAATTAAAGAAAATAACCATTTATGATGTTCCTATGTATTATATTTATATGCAACATTTCCAGTTATCCATTATTAATTAGAAATATTTCTATAAGATAATAAAGCCACTAACCCACTGATAAGATTCGGAGATAAATATATATAAATGTAAATAAAAGTTGTTGTTATGAAAGTGATACTTAATTTTTTCTTATTAAAAAGTAGCAGAATTAAATGCAAACCAATAAAAATTAATATATAAAATCCTACCATTAAAAACCCCCACAAAATTCTAAAATATAATATTGGAATGGTTGTCATCTATACTAAATAACAATCCAATGAAAAAGACATAGATTCTATGGGATTTCCTACAGATTTAAAAGTTAATAGTATTCCAACAGGAATTGTTAGTTAGAAAGTAGAAATTGAACTAATAATTTGTAAATAGTTAGTAAACACCTTAAGTAATACAGATGTTTAAGATGATTAAAATATAATATGTTTTCCAAATGTTTTTAACTTGGTATAAAAAATAAATTCTTCAATCAATTTTATTGTGCTGTTGACTGATAAAAACACTGATAATAATGTCCAAATGAGAACAAAAACTATATTTGCTATATTTGCTGCCATATCTTCACAATTTGAACAAATATATTACTATGATATAGAAAATGACCCCTATCCTTTAGTATTATAAAGATCACATTATTCACAAAGTGCTCCTATATGTCCTAAAGCACAAGATTTATCACCTGGATACCATCCTCCTTAACAATTTAGTTTCAAATGATAACATTCTTCTATAGAGTTACTATAATAATAAGCTCTCCAGAATCCTTCTCTTAATTCTATCATTGCTGGTTATAAATTTTTCATTTTGACTTCATCTCTAAATTCACATTTTAAAGCATCAAATGTTACTGAAAATTAATTTTATGAAATATCACATTCTACACAACCTCCAGATGTTGAATTCAAATATTCTCCTAATTAACATTTGAAAGTTCTTAATTTCATTAGTAGAAAATAATTTGTAATAACATGTGTTTTTTCATATGGAAATATTTAATTAAATTAAGGTATTTATATTTACTCACACTTTATGGATAATAAAAGAGAAATTTACTCATCAGTTTATGGATTAAAGTATATAATTAAGTCATCAAAGTTATAATCTCCAGTTGTTAAATTAAATTAGATTTTACTCATTGATAAATATTATTTTGTTAATTCATTATCAAATTAATATTAGTAAAGGTCTAATTCTTTGGTGTTGTTAATTTCTTAAGCATTTATCTAACAAAATGAATTGCCAAGATTAACAATTTCTTCCCCAAAAGAATTTATTGCTAGAATTCTAAAAGAATAATTATACGGTATGTAGGAATAAGTTATATTATCGAAATATTTATAATTAGAAATTTTTATACCAGATGGTAAAAAAAGTGTTTCGGTTTATAATTTTTATCCATAAATGAAATAAGGTTGAATTTAAGCTTCTTCTATTACTGCTGTTGTATTTTAAAGTACTTTTGTATTTTCTAAAACTATTTAAGAGTTCAATTTAATTTTTAATTAATTTGGATGTTCCACAATATTATCTCCAAAAGAATAGGCTTTGTTATCTTTCATGAAAAAATTTATTTGATTAGTAAGTCCAATTTGGGTATCGCTCAAATAGATTCCACCTGCGCTATTTGCAGTATTATTAACAATTATACTATTAATAATCTTGATATAAGTGTTATTTGATTAATAATATATACCACCTCCTTTATTTTGAGCCTCATTTTATATTAATGAACATTTATCCAACAATATATTCACACTTGAAATGTAGCAAGCTCCTCCATACAAAGCTTTATTATATTAAAATAAACTATTTTCAATTTTTATCTAAAAATTATACTCTGAAATATATTCAATTTTCTCCAAATTTGATGCCTGCAATAATCTACTATTTTCTTCCTCTTTACTGCTATATGATTTGGAAGATTTTAATATTGATAAACATCCTAAAGTACCACAAGTATTATTTTGTATTTACATTCTATTAATTTTTAATTGCAAAGTTGAAAATTCAAATTCCTAGACTGATATCAAACCAAAGTAACAATCACTACAATTACATTACTTTAATTCTATATTTTCTAATTAAATTTAATGCAATTCTTAAAAATTTGTGAGTTCAATTAGACTAAAATTGTGGTCAATTTATGTTTAAATTAAATTTAAATTACAATTTAATTAATTAGTATTATTTTTGATTTTTCTCTCTATTTTTGGATTTTATAAAATATTTGAAAAATCATTAGGGCACAATAATTGATTGTTAGTCTTGTAAAATTCAAATTTACATTCATTTTAATTGAATTAATAAACTTTAAGTGATTAAATGTTCAAATTATTTATAATAAGTTTTGCTTTGACATCTAAAAATACTTTTAATATATATACCTTATCTTAGTGTAACTTTAATAATCGATGAAGAAAATANTAGATTTTACTCATTGATAAATATTATTTTGTTAATTCATTATCAAATTAATATTAGTAAAGGTCTAATTCTTTGGTGTTGTTAATTTCTTAAGCATTTATCTAACAAAATGAATTGCCAAGATTAACAATTTCTTCCCCAAAAGAATTTATTGCTAGAATTCTAAAAGAATAATTATACGGTATGTAGGAATAAGTTATATTATCGAAATATTTATAATTAGAAATTTTTATACCAGATGGTAAAAAAAGTGTTTCGGTTTATAATTTTTATCCATAAATGAAATAAGGTTGAATTTAAGCTTCTTCTATTACTGCTGTTGTATTTTAAAGTACTTTTGTATTTTCTAAAACTATTTAAGAGTTCAATTTAATTTTTAATTAATTTGGATGTTCCACAATATTATCTCCAAAAGAATAGGCTTTGTTATCTTTCATGAAAAAATTTATTTGATTAGTAAGTCCAATTTGGGTATCGCTCAAATAGATTCCACCTGCGCTATTTGCAGTATTATTAACAATTATACTATTAATAATCTTGATATAAGTGTTATTTGATTAATAATATATACCACCTCCTTTATTTTGAGCCTCATTTTATATTAATGAACATTTATCCAACAATATATTCACACTTGAAATGTAGCAAGCTCCTCCATACAAAGCTTTATTATATTAAAATAAACTATTTTCAATTTTTATCTAAAAATTATACTCTGAAATATATTCAATTTTCTCCAAATTTGATGCCTGCAATAATCTACTATTTTCTTCCTCTTTACTGCTATATGATTTGGAAGATTTTAATATTGATAAACATCCTAAAGTACCACAAGTATTATTTTGTATTTACATTCTATTAATTTTTAATTGCAAAGTTGAAAATTCAAATTCCTAGACTGATATCAAACCAAAGTAACAATCACTACAATTACATTACTTTAATTCTATATTTTCTAATTAAATTTAATGCAATTCTTAAAAATTTGTGAGTTCAATTAGACTAAAATTGTGGTCAATTTATGTTTAAATTAAATTTAAATTACAATTTAATTAATTAGTATTATTTTTGATTTTTCTCTCTATTTTTGGATTTTATAAAATATTTGAAAAATCATTAGGGCACAATAATTGATTGTTAGTCTTGTAAAATTCAAATTTACATTCATTTTAATTGAATTAATAAACTTTAAGTGATTAAATGTTCAAATTATTTATAATAAGTTTTGCTTTGACATCTAAAAATACTTTTAATATATATACCTTATCTTAGTGTAACTTTAATAATCGATGAAGAAAATATTGTAGCATTTATTATTTGTATATTAACAAAGTAAGTGTTAATTCCATTATAAACTTAAATTAAATTTATTAGATGAATTTAACGAAAGATAGAATTTGATAAAGTAAAATTGCTATATTAAATGTAAATAGCTGGATTTTCTTTTTAAAATGGTTTTATATCTTATATTGATATATCTTCAATTTATGATAGATATAATTGAAATTCCTGATCAGTACTTTAAAATAGACAAAAATCTATTCTTACGTTTGAGATTAGAGATTGTAATTTACTTGGTGAAAAGAACAATATAGAGCTTTTAAAAGAAAATGAATTTATGACAGTGAAATTTTTAAGGAAAATTTCATTTTATGTTCGTGATGCATCAACATAGATAGCTCCTCCTTATGTTCTGGAATATGATCTATTAATTGTTGTCTCAGAAATTGTGAGATTTATACGACTTTTAGATGCATCTATATAGAAGACTCCTCCAGATGAAAATTAATTACTATTTAAAATTGTTGATGTATTTTCAAATGAAGAGTTGCTTATTGTGATTTTCCCTGCTGATTTAGAGTTAATATAAAAAGCACCACCATTAACTGCTACAGAATTTTTGACAATACACTATAAAATGATGAGTTCGTTGATAAAGAAATATCCACTTCCACCTTAACTCATTATTACAAATATTTCCTAGATTATCTCAATATAATTTTTTTAATCAGTATGTAATAACAAGTTTTATTGTAAAGGCTTAAGTGATAATTCATTCTAATTCAAAAATATACAGTTCAAGATTATAACAATTTCAGATTTGATATATAAATTAGAATCTGAAGAGTTTGATACTATGTTCTAATAAAATAATGAATCTTCTATTCTAACTTTTCCTATTTAAGAATCAATAATCAATGTGGATGAAGAATGTAATTGAGTATCATCTTCATATTTATTAAGAAAATTTCCAGAAAAAGTTGAATTTTAAAAAAGAATTAAGATATTTTTGTAAGTTTAGATTGAAATTATTGAAGACAGTCTATTTAATTAAGTTATAATCAACATATTATTTACAAATATTGAGTTTTTAATAGTTAATTAATTAGGGTTTACCGAATTAATTAAATTTTAGCCTTCAAAGTTGAAGAATGGATAATCAATAACAACTAAATTAGATATATTAACATGTTCGATATATACTTGAAAAAATGATTTAACGCTAAGAATAAATGGAAAATCTAAATAGTAAAATTATCTAACACATTCAATTGTAGTATGCAACGATTTTAGTTCAAACTGATGACCAAGTTCAATTTTGAAATTTATAATCTCAAGAAACTGACTATTTTTAATAGTTAATTCTGGATATCCTAAGCCTCTAGTTATACTCACATCTTTGAAAAAACAATAACTGCATTCGAAGTAGAGTTAACTAAGGTCACTTGATAAAAAGATATATGACAACTTACCTTTTTAAACATTAAAATATTAATTATTAGATAAAATCAAATTACTAACAGCTATGCTAATGTTTTCAACTTGAGATTATAGAACATATATCAAAGCCTATTCTTAATGATATTTATTATTAATAAAATGTATGTTTTAGATAGTTAAATTTTCGGAATATTTTCTGACTTGTAAGGATTCACTAAATTTTCCATCATTAGTAATGATATGGCCAAATTCTATTTAGCATAATTCCAAATTAAAATCCATGATTGTAAATGTGTTGCCTATAAAAAATGAAGATTAATCTAAAAATTTGATATCTTTAAGTATAAAGTTTTTTAATTAGATTTTTTTCCCAGATAGTATTTTTATAAAGTTTGAGGAATTTGAAAAAGTCACATCTTTTAGATAAAAATTTTCCAAATATACATCACCAATATCAAAATTTTTTTCAAAATTGGAAGCTATAAAACTAGAATTTTTTGTAAATAAAGTGTTTTCAATAGTTATATTGATGAAAGTAATAATGCTATTAAAAGTGTTGTTTTCAGCAAAAAAATAGAATAGAATTGAATTATCCAAAAAGTTATTCTAAATTTTAAAATTTTCAACAATTAATTGTGATACTTCTTAATCTACATGTGGATAATATTAAAAAAATAATGAATCAGTCAAGTTTAAATTAAAATTCATATTAATAATAGAAAAATGTTTTGATCTATTACAAATCATAGAAAACTTTAAAAAGTTATTTTTTTTATTTTACATCAAATTCACATTGTTAAAAATTACTATTTGCGGATAATATTCATTCAAAATTTCAAAGCTATGAGTAATATTAACATTAGGAGTTGAATAATAAGGAGAAGGAGATGAAAAGTTTATATTCTCGATAATAATGATGTCAAAATTGAGTATTTTGAAATATTTATTAGTCATAAATAAAACCTCAGCATTACTGCCATTAAAAATTTTAAGTTATACTTATTTTAGATAAAAGATATTTTTTTTTAAATTATTTTTAAAAGTTGATCCAAAATCTTAAGAGAAATTAAGAGATTCTAGTGAGTAATTTATACTAAATTTTTCAATAGTTTAAAGATTATAATAATCAAACAGTTCTGGTTTTTCATACTCTCTCCATTAATAATATAATGAAATATCTAAAAATTATTAATAAATATCTCTTAGATTTCGATTTGTTTCTTTTTATTTAGCATCATTAACTTCTCCTAGTGATTGATATACTTTAAAGTTTGCTTCGATAGTTTTGTGGCATTTTTTAAAATTTCCACATGTTTAAAGTGCTAAAATTTCAGGTAAGATATATTTATTTTAAACATTTTCGTCTTTATAATAACATTTAAATGAATATTTGAGGTACTCAGATTTTTGATTAAAAAATAGGTTAATAGAAGAAATTTCTTCGGAAGTTCTTGGATAGCATGCTGAGCAAAAATTTGGACAACTTCCACATTAGGAATGTAATTATTGTAAATTGTTATCAAACTAATAGCTTCTTTATCTATTAAAGACTTAGGATTTGCATTTAAAACATTTGGAAGACTAGTTCAAAAAGCCAACATCAACTATTCTACAATCCTCACAATCATCATTACAACCTTCATAGCAAATATTATTTAAAAGAATTTAATTAGATTTNTAAAGTTTTTTAATTAGATTTTTTTCCCAGATAGTATTTTTATAAAGTTTGAGGAATTTGAAAAAGTCACATCTTTTAGATAAAAATTTTCCAAATATACATCACCAATATCAAAATTTTTTTCAAAATTGGAAGCTATAAAACTAGAATTTTTTGTAAATAAAGTGTTTTCAATAGTTATATTGATGAAAGTAATAATGCTATTAAAAGTGTTGTTTTCAGCAAAAAAATAGAATAGAATTGAATTATCCAAAAAGTTATTCTAAATTTTAAAATTTTCAACAATTAATTGTGATACTTCTTAATCTACATGTGGATAATATTAAAAAAATAATGAATCAGTCAAGTTTAAATTAAAATTCATATTAATAATAGAAAAATGTTTTGATCTATTACAAATCATAGAAAACTTTAAAAAGTTATTTTTTTTATTTTACATCAAATTCACATTGTTAAAAATTACTATTTGCGGATAATATTCATTCAAAATTTCAAAGCTATGAGTAATATTAACATTAGGAGTTGAATAATAAGGAGAAGGAGATGAAAAGTTTATATTCTCGATAATAATGATGTCAAAATTGAGTATTTTGAAATATTTATTAGTCATAAATAAAACCTCAGCATTACTGCCATTAAAAATTTTAAGTTATACTTATTTTAGATAAAAGATATTTTTTTTTAAATTATTTTTAAAAGTTGATCCAAAATCTTAAGAGAAATTAAGAGATTCTAGTGAGTAATTTATACTAAATTTTTCAATAGTTTAAAGATTATAATAATCAAACAGTTCTGGTTTTTCATACTCTCTCCATTAATAATATAATGAAATATCTAAAAATTATTAATAAATATCTCTTAGATTTCGATTTGTTTCTTTTTATTTAGCATCATTAACTTCTCCTAGTGATTGATATACTTTAAAGTTTGCTTCGATAGTTTTGTGGCATTTTTTAAAATTTCCACATGTTTAAAGTGCTAAAATTTCAGGTAAGATATATTTATTTTAAACATTTTCGTCTTTATAATAACATTTAAATGAATATTTGAGGTACTCAGATTTTTGATTAAAAAATAGGTTAATAGAAGAAATTTCTTCGGAAGTTCTTGGATAGCATGCTGAGCAAAAATTTGGACAACTTCCACATTAGGAATGTAATTATTGTAAATTGTTATCAAACTAATAGCTTCTTTATCTATTAAAGACTTAGGATTTGCATTTAAAACATTTGGAAGACTAGTTCAAAAAGCCAACATCAACTATTCTACAATCCTCACAATCATCATTACAACCTTCATAGCAAATATTATTTAAAAGAATTTAATTAGATTTACAGCTTAAACAAACTATTTCTTAATAAAAATTATCAGGATTAACTGCATAATTTTCAAATGGATGTTAACCATTTTAATTAACAAAATGTAAATAAAATGCTTTTATTTACTATTTCCAATAGTCCTTTTTTTCGATATTTTATTAAGCACATGTTCTACATGAAGAAGGACATTATTTACATAATCCAGTAATAATATTTGAATAATATCCTTCTTAACATACAATACAGAATGAATTTATCGCAAAATTATAATTATTGATGCATTCTTAACATAATAGAGAATCTTCACAATTAGTAGTTTAAATAGAATTTGTTAATGACTTACTTTTTAAACAAGTGATACTTTGACTTTAAGGCAAACTTACTCCAACTTCACACAATTACATATTATCATTAAATAATTCACATTTATTGGTATCAAATGAATAATAATATCCATTGTTACATTGAGCACATCCTAAATGAATTTCATACATATCTAATTAAATATAATCTCTATTTATATCTATTGAGATAATTAGATTATTCTTATCTTAATAAATATATTCAAAGCAGTATTAGCAATTTTTAATTGAACAAAAACCACAATTTATGCCATCTAAGCTTAAATAATATTTTTCATTATCAATACAATAAAAACATTAATCTTTATTACATTATTAACAATATTATCCACAATCTATACATTAATTATTGAAAAAGTATTATTAGGTTAAACATGTAAAATCATACTGGCAATATTCTTCTTTATTTTAAAAATAGCATGATTCACATTTTGTACATTTCTTACAATTTCCTTAGTCTGTTAAAGCATATTAATAATAACATTGAACACAATAATATTCTGTCTAACAAACCTCGCAACCTTCAATGCATTAGCGACATTCTCCTTAATATTTAAAATATCCGCTCTTACAATAATTCTAGTTTTATTGACTATATTGGCCTCCACTTAATTAAGGGGTAAATTCTTAATGGTTATCAAAGTTAATTTTGAAACTTATAATTAAATTAAAATTTACATTTCAACCTAAGAATAGTATCTAATTTAAAAGAAGAAAGGGGATTCAGTATTTTCAGAGGAGAAATCAAAATCACATACTAGTGTTTAATTAAAAAGACCAGGGTTTAGATAACATAAAGCACATTCTAATTTGTAATTTTTGACATCTTCAGATTTAGATTTGTGTGGACTAAAATAAATCAATAAATTTACCAGGCTATACAAGAATCGTGATATTAAAAATATCCAAAATCACATTATATTTTGGTTTCATCACATTAATAATAACCAGGAAGATTACAATTTACTTCAATATAATTTAACTGAAATATCCCATTAAACTCTGACAAACCTTTGGAATAATTGAAGTAAATTACTTTTGCATTCAAATGATTCTTAAGTCTCTAAAAAACCATCAAAACAGATGCATGTGTGATCATGAGGAGAATAAATTCTATTTGATTATTCAGGGCAACTTAAACACTCATTTGCAGAGATTCCCTAACATGTCTAGCAAGAATAATGACAAGGAATCTCATAGGATGATTCAAAATTTTGTTAACAATAATAAGAAATACGCCAATCACTTAATTATCCTATAAAATTATTTGTAAAATAAGAATCTCCTCCAAAGGAAAAGTATAAGTCAACATTAGAATAATGATTAATTTAATTACTCCATTTACATTCAATATATTAGTTATTTTAAGGGGAATAAACTCTATATAAAGGTTTTCCCTTATTAATTGAGGATCCTTCTTCATACTAAATAAAATGCCATTAAGTCAATAAATCACTTAAAGAATCATCTAAAATTTTAATTGTTTCAATCTAATTCGATTAAGAGCTAGATGGAAAAGAAAAACTATAAGTTGAAACTGTAAAACCATTTAAACTTATAACTTAATGCTAATGATAAATTAAGTATATCAATTATTAATCCGTTTATAAACTAACACCATTATCTTTTTTTATTCCTACACACAATAAAGAACAATCAAGCTTAGTTTAATAAATTAACTTATTTGACTTAACCCAGCCTGAAAATTTATATGTATTTTTTTGAACGATTTAATAAAAATTAATTATACCTAGCCCTCCAGAAAAAATTTAATTATATCCTACCATCATCAACGAATATTCTAAGCAATTTATTTAAATATAACATATTAATTTAAAATAATTTAAATCTAATAAGATATTATTAGATGTATTTTCTACTTATTTAATAATTCCTGGAAAAGGGTATGTGATTATATTTTATCCAGATATTTAAATGTTTAAAAAAGATCTAATTTAAGTTGAGATAGAATCTGTATTTTGAATTTGAATGACTGAATCAAAAGTTTCTTAATAAAGTGAATCAAGATTAGATTGATAATAATATAAAGACAATTGATTGTTCTGATAATGATTATAAAAATAAAAGAAAATCCAAACTCCTTCAAAATTGAAAATATCAATAGGAATTGCTTTTTTTATTATTGATTACTGTGCGTATATATATATTATTAATTAAATGGTTTTTTCCATCTTATTTAGTTATATGAAAATGAATAGTAATTATGAATCATCTGAAATTCGTTTTAATGAGTACAAAAAGTAATTAATAATGACTAAGCTAAATTATTCATCAGTTATCTCTAATAAATGTTACAAATCACTTTTACATGTTAAATAGTCTTATTTGTAAGGAAGATATTGAAACCAAAATCCCTAACCAAATGACACATACTAATTCTCATCTTAAAAATTCCAATTCTAATCAATTTTATATAAATTATCTTAATCCCATAGATTCCATTCATTATAAATGCATTAAGTACCTTATGGAAGAATATTACTACTATCATTATTATACATACTTTAGTAAGCTGATAAAAATTAATGCTTTTAACTTAAGCATAAAATATATTTATTCAATTAGAAATAAAAATATTAAAAGATTTGTAAATATGTGATATATATATGTTTTTTGGCTAAATTCTAAATATTCTAATGTAATGATTTTCAAAAACCAAAAACCAAAAATAAATTTTT
>CAJJDN010000003.1:843688-853988 GCA_905182985.1 Paramecium sonneborni
TATTCTAAGCAATTTATTTAAATATAACATATTAATTTAAAATAATTTAAATCTAATAAGATATTATTAGATGTATTTTCTACTTATTTAATAATTCCTGGAAAAGGGTATGTGATTATATTTTATCCAGATATTTAAATGTTTAAAAAAGATCTAATTTAAGTTGAGATAGAATCTGTATTTTGAATTTGAATGACTGAATCAAAAGTTTCTTAATAAAGTGAATCAAGATTAGATTGATAATAATATAAAGACAATTGATTGTTCTGATAATGATTATAAAAATAAAAGAAAATCCAAACTCCTTCAAAATTGAAAATATCAATAGGAATTGCTTTTTTTATTATTGATTACTGTGCGTATATATATATTATTAATTAAATGGTTTTTTCCATCTTATTTAGTTATATGAAAATGAATAGTAATTATGAATCATCTGAAATTCGTTTTAATGAGTACAAAAAGTAATTAATAATGACTAAGCTAAATTATTCATCAGTTATCTCTAATAAATGTTACAAATCACTTTTACATGTTAAATAGTCTTATTTGTAAGGAAGATATTGAAACCAAAATCCCTAACCAAATGACACATACTAATTCTCATCTTAAAAATTCCAATTCTAATCAATTTTATATAAATTATCTTAATCCCATAGATTCCATTCATTATAAATGCATTAAGTACCTTATGGAAGAATATTACTACTATCATTATTATACATACTTTAGTAAGCTGATAAAAATTAATGCTTTTAACTTAAGCATAAAATATATTTATTCAATTAGAAATAAAAATATTAAAAGATTTGTAAATATGTGATATATATATGTTTTTTGGCTAAATTCTAAATATTCTAATGTAATGATTTTCAAAAACCAAAAACCAAAAATAAATTTTTTTTTTAAATTCCTTGATTAAAATATCAAGTTTTAAAAATGTAATCATTTAAGAAATTATTTCCTATATAGTTAAGTATTAAAAATTGGCCCTGATTTTCTAGAATTAGATTTTAAAATAGCTAAAAATATATTGAGGTGATTATTTATAAAAATTATAAAGTTTTAATGGTTTTAAGTTAAATAATATAATACTAAAAATTTCTCATATTTTTTTTAAATAAAATAAAACTAAGATTAAATTAATAGTGCAACTTAATAAAAATACTTTATTAAATATATATTCTAAGACTTTATTGAATACCTGATAAAATTATACTTAATGATTAATCAAAATAAAAAAAGTTGTTTAAGGATATAATCTAATTTTTCTTGGTCTTCTTTGGAATCAAAATTTAAATATTTATATTAATAAATTATAATGCAATAAGTATAAACTAAAGACAGGGAAAAAATTGAGCTTTTCTTTTCTGCTAGAGGTCTAGCTAATAAAGATGTTTTATCAGATAGTGATCCATAATTATATGTATATTTAACGGAAGGGAAGTAAGGGATAGAAAAATTAATTGTGAAAACTGAGGTTAAAAAAAACAACCTTAATCCAGATTGGAAAGTATTTTAATTTATTTACCTTTAGGTATCTGTTGTTTTAGACTTTATCTTTGAGGTAAACCAGTATCTACGATTTTAAGTTGTAGATAGTGATGGAAATGATATCAAGGACGATGACATAATTGGTACATTAAATGTAATTTATTTTTTTATTTTAGAGCACAGTGGGAGAGATTATGGGATCTAGAAATTAAATATTTATAGGTCAACTTTCACATAAAAATAAATCAACAGGAAAGCTATTAGTAAAAGCAGACAAAAGATAAGAACTTGGAGGAACAAATTAATTAATCTATTGGTAATGGTATGGAAAAAAAATAAAAAATATGGATGGATGGTTTGGTGTTTCAGACCCTTATCTAAGATTTTTTAAATGGCACAAAAATTCTGATTGGTTAATGGTACATGAAACGGAATTTATAAAAGATAATGAAAACCCCGTATGGAAAGGATTTGAAATATCTCATGATAAATTGCATGATGAAAATCCATAATAACCTATAAAAATAGAGCTTTGGGATAATGAAAAAGATGGAAAACATTAATTAATAGGATATGTTGAAGTTACTATTGAATAAATATTTTTTAAAGAGATACATGAATTTTAAGTGAAAACTCCTAAAGGGGTATTTATTTATAAAAATAATTAATTTAGGAATTTGGTGGAACTATTGGAATAAAAAGCTTTTAAAAGCCATCTTTTATTGATTATTTGAAAGGTGGTGAATAAATTAATCTTTAAATAGCAATCGATTTTACAGGATCAAATGGACATCCTGGAAGTTAAAGTTCATTGCATTATAATACTCCAAATCAATTAAATCAATATTAAAATGCATTGAATTAAGTAGCTGAAATATTACTGAATTATGATTATGATAAAAAAGTACCAGTTTATGGTTTTGGTGGTATTCCTAATCTTCCAAATTACAATAAGAGTTCAACAGATGATTGGTACTGTTTAATATTATTTAAGTTTTCCATTAAATGGAAATAAAAAGGATCCAGAAGTTTATGGATTGGAAGGAATAATGTATGTTTATAAATAAGCTTTAAATCATATATCATTAAGTGGTCCAACAGTTTTTGCTCCTGTTATAGAAAATGCAATAGAAATTGCTGAAAAGAATAAAAAAAAAGATATTTATAATGTTTTATTAATTATGACAGATGGTTAAATCGATGATATGGATGAATGTATAAAGTTGGTAAAAACAGCAGCTAAACTTCCATTATCTATAATTATTGTAGGAGTTGGAAATGCTAATTTTAAAATGATGGAAGAATTAGATGGAGATGGTCCATAATATTAAGATTGTTTAAGAGATGTTGTTCAATTTGTTCCATTTTTAAAATTCTCTGGATAGCCTGGTGCACTAGCTTAAGAATTGCTATCAGAATTACCAGATTAATTAATTTAGTATAAATAATTAATGGGAAAGAGTCCAAATCCTGCCTAATAAATTGATTTAAGTAAATTACCATGATAATTTTATAAATTTAAAAAAATACAAAAAATTAATTTTATCAAATTAATTTTTTGAATGACTCAAAAAATTCAGTTCCTTTAAAGTCATTCTAAATTGTGATTCTGTTTTATAACCAAGTTGAAAACTTTTATTTTAGCTTTTCTTCAGAAAATCTCTTATCTATTAAGAACAAAAGACCATAATCATTCTTATGCCTAATAACTCTACCAATACATTAATTAACAGCTCTCATTGTAATATTATCATAGTATTAATTACCATTTATTCTTATTTATTCTTTTAATTCAAAACTATCTAAATTAGGGTACGGAACTCCAAATATTATGACAGCTCTAGCTAAATGATCTGAAAAGTTAATTCCTTCAGATAATGATCCACCTACCACAGATAATAAAATTGCACCTTTTTTAGCCACTTCACTATATTTTTCCAAAATCTATGGATTTTATTTCTCATCAAAAAATATTTATTTACTATATTATAAATTTTATGCTTTTGTATATTATTTAAATTACTCTAAAAAGGTATAAGTTTACATGAAGATTACTATTCCTTCTGGAATGCTTTTTTCAATATTTTAAATTAATGAATACGTCTGGATCATTAATTAATTAAGATTTTCATTTTTTTATTTAAATGAATATTCTAATTCAGCATTTATAATCAGTAATTAACACCTCTCTTTTGATATTATATGAGGATATTCTTTAAAAGTAAAATCAATTTATTCAACTCTTTCTTTAAATATTTCAAATTCATTTAATGGCTATAAAGTTCCACCTAAAAATATTAAATTTCTAGATTTATCAATTAAAGCTTAAAAACTTGAATAATTATTAATCTTAGATAATTTCATTGTATTTTACTTCTCAATATATAAAATTGATTCTTTCTGAGATGTTAGAATTAATTATTAAATAAATTTACAAAAACATTCAAAACTACAATATTATGTAACATTTTATGTTGAATCTATGAACCCATTAATTCTTTATCTCATATCTTTATTCTAAACAAATTTTATTAATTTTATAATATTTATTTTTGGGATACCTATTTCTACCATGAAATCTAACAAAATAATGAGATTACCGCTTTACTTTGTTTTGATTTTTTCAATTAGTGATTTGCTTAATTACAATAATTAGTTCAAATAGTATAAAGTTTTTGCTTTAACTCTTTAATGATACTTTTTTCTATAATCCTCTATTCCCCCAATAATAATATTTAATTAATTTAAAGATATTTCACATGATTCTGTTTGTAAAAGAGCTGAACCAAAATTATGAGCTTCATCTACTATAATTATAGGTTCAATATATTAATCTATTGATTCCATTAATAATTAATATGGAGTACAAATAATATCTGCTTATAATGATAATTCCTTGGCTGCATAATAGGGACAAGATTAACATTTTTTGCTTACACTAAGTAAATCATTAATATCAAATATCTCTTGAATGTATTGTTCCGTGGTATCTAAGGACTTAAAATAAGAACATTATTTTTTATTGGTTTTACAAAGATGATTTAATTTATTAACATTATTATTTGCTTTACTTAGAATTGATTAATTCACACATAGATGTTGCCTTGATCCAATAGTGGAAACTCTTACTTTATGCTTAGAACGTCTAATTTCATTAATAAATTATTTCAATTAAGAATGAGTACGACTACAATAAATAATTTTGTCATTCAAAGACTATGCTCTTAAATTAATTTAATTTTCTTCTGAGCTTGAATAATCAAAAACAGCATCATCATCAATCAATTTAACATGCTTTTTCTATTATTTATTTTCTATTTCAAAAATCTAATATACCATGTACAATAGGCTTTTGTAAAGGATTCAATTTTAAATCAATATCAGGATCATTAAACCAATCTGGCATGTCATCATCATTTTAAGTCTTTTATTTTTATTTTATTAATGTGTTTGATTTTAAATCATCTAAATAATTCAAAGCACCTTCAATCAGAGCATAACTCTTCCCTGTTCCTGTTGGAGATTCAAAAATAGAAACCTTTAACTTTATTTTAATTCTTACTTTAGTTCCTTATGCTAAACTTACATAAATATCTTTTGATAAATCAAGTTAAGACTAGTATGGAGTAAATGGATACTATTACTTAATTCTTTCTCTTATTCTCCCTTCAATTTCTTTATTCATAAATTTATAATTATTATTTTTTTTTTGACAAAAAATTAGTTGAATTTTTAATAATATTAAATTAAGTCTCTTACTAATTAGAAATATAATATCTAGACTATAACTCCAAACTTTTTGTAATTTATTCCAATCATTAATAATTTGTGAATCATCTCATCCCTACATACAAGTCATTTCAAACTCAAAGTCTTTAAATTAATTATGATGTGATCAAAAACATCTTTTTTAAGTCTTGTTTAATGGAATTGTGTAAGAGACTTAATATTACTAATCTAAGATCTTAAGGAAAAGTAATTATCGCTTGATTGGATTGTTTTGAAAAGTGGATAATTTTTTATGGAATTCAGGATCCTGAATAAAACATTAAAAATAATATTCTTAGTGTATAACCTGTCCTTGTTCCACCTTTGGTCTAATTCTGGATTTATGTTCATATTTTATTTTTTGTTTAAATAACCTTATAATAATCAATTCATCGATTATTATTTTTCATTATTTAAGATTTTGGAAGAGAATACTATTTCGCATTAATGTCTTAAATTTCTAATGAGCATTGTGATAAATTCATAAAATTAGGATTTATAAATTAGCATATTCAAGTATTTATATTTAATATGCAACCATGCCAGAATGAAGGATGTTAAGAAATAATATAAAACCTTAAACTAAGAAAATATAAAGGCTACTTTTGATTAAAACCTTGTGAATTTTTAAGATTAGGCAACATCATAATTTAATTAGGGCTTTGAAATAATTGATTGAAGATGAAAACTTAATTATTAATTAACTTATATAAATTGTTTTTTAGTTATAGGCTGTTTAATAAGAATAATAGATTAAGTTCTTTATCAACAGGATAATATGATTTGGGTTAAACCAATTAATATTAAAAATGTAGATTATGTTAAAAAGCTGATGAAATTCCAAAATTTAAATGTCAACAACACATAAAAATATATTTTTTATAATGCTAAAAATATATTAAAATGTCCTGAAAAACATCTTTTAAAATATTAATAACTTGAATTATTTTTAGTGAAATCAATAAGCTGGTTCTTCCATTTATTGTGAATTTTGTGGAGAATCTCTTTTTAAGAAAGATGAAGGAGTTTTGCGTGATAGAGATTGTGACTTTGATTATAACATTACCTGCTTCAAAAGGTACAATAATAAAAATATATGATGTTTAAAACAAAATCATATATTTTTATTTTATATCTAATCTGTAAAAAACTCTTTTTCAAAGTTATAATAATTTTATATGTGATTGGTTATTTAAATAGGAAATATGGTCTTAATTTTATATTGATGATTTATAAAATATTTTGATATAGTATTATTTTTATTTCGTTTAGATTATGCAAGAGTTATTGATAAAGTTATTCAATATTGTAAAAAACTAGTGAAATAATTAGATTTGTGAAGAGGATCAAACAAAATAGAAATTTAATAAATGCAATAATATTTGCGAATAGTTAAAATTAATTACAGACATCACAATTAAAAAGCAATCAGAATTCTTAAGTTTGGAAAAGCAGCTGTAGAAATATGAATCTGAAGTCAGAAAGAACATTAGAGTATTTAGCTTTTTAAGCTTTAGGATTAGTATTTGATGCAACAATAATAAGATGATTTATAACAAAAAATAGAAGAGCTTGAAAAATGCAGAAATGAATTTTTAAGCAACACTAAGAATACAATTATTGTAAACAATCATTTTTATTCATAGAAATTAAAAAGAGAAAATGAAGAATTATATTAAAAATGCAAATCCTTAACTGCTTAATTATAAAAAGTTGATAATTAAGTATATTCTTAAATAATTAATATTTTAGTCAATTAGTAAATATTCTACTGTTGATAATACGATTACGAATATAACTAATACTCTAGATTAAGCTAAATTGAGACCAAAAACTAACACTACTCCTCAAAAATTGAAAACAGATGTGGATGCATCATAAAAAAGATTAAGTCAATAGTTAATTAAGCCTAATTACTTCTAAAAAAAACAATCAACATAGATTTCTATTCAAAACAAACGATAANTATGATTTGGGTTAAACCAATTAATATTAAAAATGTAGATTATGTTAAAAAGCTGATGAAATTCCAAAATTTAAATGTCAACAACACATAAAAATATATTTTTTATAATGCTAAAAATATATTAAAATGTCCTGAAAAACATCTTTTAAAATATTAATAACTTGAATTATTTTTAGTGAAATCAATAAGCTGGTTCTTCCATTTATTGTGAATTTTGTGGAGAATCTCTTTTTAAGAAAGATGAAGGAGTTTTGCGTGATAGAGATTGTGACTTTGATTATAACATTACCTGCTTCAAAAGGTACAATAATAAAAATATATGATGTTTAAAACAAAATCATATATTTTTATTTTATATCTAATCTGTAAAAAACTCTTTTTCAAAGTTATAATAATTTTATATGTGATTGGTTATTTAAATAGGAAATATGGTCTTAATTTTATATTGATGATTTATAAAATATTTTGATATAGTATTATTTTTATTTCGTTTAGATTATGCAAGAGTTATTGATAAAGTTATTCAATATTGTAAAAAACTAGTGAAATAATTAGATTTGTGAAGAGGATCAAACAAAATAGAAATTTAATAAATGCAATAATATTTGCGAATAGTTAAAATTAATTACAGACATCACAATTAAAAAGCAATCAGAATTCTTAAGTTTGGAAAAGCAGCTGTAGAAATATGAATCTGAAGTCAGAAAGAACATTAGAGTATTTAGCTTTTTAAGCTTTAGGATTAGTATTTGATGCAACAATAATAAGATGATTTATAACAAAAAATAGAAGAGCTTGAAAAATGCAGAAATGAATTTTTAAGCAACACTAAGAATACAATTATTGTAAACAATCATTTTTATTCATAGAAATTAAAAAGAGAAAATGAAGAATTATATTAAAAATGCAAATCCTTAACTGCTTAATTATAAAAAGTTGATAATTAAGTATATTCTTAAATAATTAATATTTTAGTCAATTAGTAAATATTCTACTGTTGATAATACGATTACGAATATAACTAATACTCTAGATTAAGCTAAATTGAGACCAAAAACTAACACTACTCCTCAAAAATTGAAAACAGATGTGGATGCATCATAAAAAAGATTAAGTCAATAGTTAATTAAGCCTAATTACTTCTAAAAAAAACAATCAACATAGATTTCTATTCAAAACAAACGATAATCCTATTAACATATGGAAAATTAACTAAATTTAACTACTAGCATGTGATTATTTCTTTTATATAAAATATCATTCATTCATTTTTCTACTAATCAGCCTTAGATTGAGCTGCCTAATGTCTTGTTTAGACACCCTCCTAAGACTTTTAACATTGTTAGGCACAAGATTTTTTGATATTCTATTAATTCTATTGTTTTTCAATTTGCTATTCTTCTTAAGTGGATTATTGAAAATCAATAGAATCTTTCTTATCATTTTCTAAATTATTAGGAGTTGTTTTAAGAAGGTTTTTCTATTTACCTTTTCCTGGTTATTTTTATTCAGTATTTTTCTTTTTTTTCTATTCATTTTACTCTTTTTTTTGAGGTATTGAAAAATTGTCTATACTTTCAAAGAGAAATTTATCTCTTGTTGGGGAATTTTCATCTTAATCTATTTTTATTTTCAAATCATTAAGTTATTTTACAAATTTTTGTAATTAGTCTTAAGTTTTTATTTTTTTTATCCCAAATTGATATCCAATCACAAATGAGTCTTTCATTAGTTCTTATCCTCTTGATCCTGAATTTTTAATAGTCTATATCAATTCATATAATTAGTTCATTAAATAATATTATATTATAAAATAATTTTAGAAATCAACTAAAAAAAGTTTATAATCTCAAAAAATTAGGCTTTTAATATAAATATATATATGTTACATAAAATAAAATTTTAACCCTAATTTTAATTGATTTGGATTTCTAATTTAAATAAATAGTTGAAGTATTCTAAGAGAAAATAATTGAATATCTAAACATCTTCTTTCTATTTTTAATAAAAGCTATTCAATAATTATAAATAATTTAGATAAGTGTATTTGTACCAGATAAATAATTATCATTTGACGTAATTTTTATTTATAAGAGAAGTACTATTGTCTCACTAGGTTATATTATGACACCTAATATTTAATTATATTTATAATTTTTAAAATTTAAATGGGTATTCTAATTATTTTCCATGTACTAAATGAATATAATTTTGTAATTTTTATATATATAATTGATGTTAAATAATGTTACATAATACTTATATTCATAATTAACAAATTGTAATTTATTTTGTAAAATTTAACAATGGAAATTGCTATCTTTTTATTTAGTTTTTCGCTAAAGTATTTGAATCATTTAACAAAAGCATCGTATTAACATAAAGTACTTAATGCATTTATAATGTATGGAATCTATGGGATTAAGATAATTTATATAAAATTGATTAGAATTGGAATTTTTAAGATGAGAATTAGTATGTGTCATTTGGTTAGGGATTTTGGTTTCAATATCTTCCTTACAAATAAGACTATTTAACATGTAAAAGTGATTTGTAACATTTATTAGAGATAACTGATGAATAATTTAGCTTAGTCATTATTAATTACTTTTTGTACTCATTAAAACGAATTTCAGATGATTCATAATTACTATTCATTTTCATATAACTAAATAAGATGGAAAAAACCATTTAATTAATAATATATATATACGCACAGTAATCAATAATAAAAAAAGCAATTCCTATTGATATTTTCAATTTTGAAGGAGTTTGGATTTTCTTTTATTTTTATAATCATTATCAGAACAATCAATTGTCTTTATATTATTATCAATCTAATCTTGATTCACTTTATTAAGAAACTTTTGATTCAGTCATTCAAATTCAAAATACAGATTCTATCTCAACTTAAATTAGATCTTTTTTAAACATTTAAATATCTGGATAAAATATAATCACATACCCTTTTCCAGGAATTATTAAATAAGTAGAAAATACATCTAATAATATCTTATTAGATTTAAATTATTTTAAATTAATATGTTATATTTAAATAAATTGCTTAGAATA
>CAJJDN010000003.1:854398-865062 GCA_905182985.1 Paramecium sonneborni
AAAAATTTATTTTTGGTTTTTGGTTTTTGAAAATCATTACATTAGAATATTTAGAATTTAGCCAAAAAACATATATATATCACATATTTACAAATCTTTTAATATTTTTATTTCTAATTGAATAAATATATTTTATGCTTAAGTTAAAAGCATTAATTTTTATCAGCTTACTAAAGTATGTATAATAATGATAGTAGTAATATTCTTCCATAAGGTACTTAATGCATTTATAATGAATGGAATCTATGGGATTAAGATAATTTATATAAAATTGATTAGAATTGGAATTTTTAAGATGAGAATTAGTATGTGTCATTTGGTTAGGGATTTTGGTTTCAATATCTTCCTTACAAATAAGACTATTTAACATGTAAAAGTGATTTGTAACATTTATTAGAGATAACTGATGAATAATTTAGCTTAGTCATTATTAATTACTTTTTGTACTCATTAAAACGAATTTCAGATGATTCATAATTACTATTCATTTTCATATAACTAAATAAGATGGAAAAAACCATTTAATTAATAATATATATATACGCACAGTAATCAATAATAAAAAAAGCAATTCCTATTGATATTTTCAATTTTGAAGGAGTTTGGATTTTCTTTTATTTTTATAATCATTATCAGAACAATCAATTGTCTTTATATTATTATCAATCTAATCTTGATTCACTTTATTAAGAAACTTTTGATTCAGTCATTCAAATTCAAAATACAGATTCTATCTCAACTTAAATTAGATCTTTTTTAAACATTTAAATATCTGGATAAAATATAATCACATACCCTTTTCCAGGAATTATTAAATAAGTAGAAAATACATCTAATAATATCTTATTAGATTTAAATTATTTTAAATTAATATGTTATATTTAACTAAATTGCTTAGAATAATATCATCAGTTTGTTTTTGATATAGAATTACGGTATGATAATTATTTTTTGAAATATCTTTCTTCTATGTTCACAGATTAGAATACATTTAAATTTTTTGGTTGGGTTAAATAAGATAAATAAGATGTAGAAGGAAAATTGGATAGTTTACTAATGAGAATAACAATAAATGGGCATAACTCTAATGATTATCAAATTGGTGATAAATTGTTATATGTCATGTATCATCAAAATAAAATAGTAAGATTTAATGGATTTACAGCTTAAACTTATAGTTATTCCTTTCCTTATACAACAACTCATTAAACAAAAGAAGATGAAACTTTTACTATCTTAGATAGTTCTTTAAGTGATTAATTAACTGAATGGCATTTTATTTAGTATGAAGAAGGATCTTCTATTAATGAAGGGAAACCTATTTATCGCGTATATTTTCCTATAAATGATTAATTTATCGAATGCAAATGGAATAATTAAGTTCATCACTTTTCAAGTGTAAACTTATATTTTTATATTGGAGGAGATGATTATTCTGCTAACAATTTTAAAGGATAATTAAGCGATTGGAAAATAATTTCTTATTGTGAAAAATACTTTGAATCTAAATTAGAAATAAGTTGTTATTATAATTGTTAAACTTGCAAAGGGCTATCTGAATTTGATTGTTTGAGTTGCCCAATGGACTCTAATAGAATATTCTCACCAAATGATAATACTTGTTCTTGTCAAGTTGGTTATATTGATGTTTATGGAAATCCTTCCTGTTTAAGTATATCATAATAAAATTATAGCATTAAATTAAATTAATGGAGCCTTAGTATTACAAGTCAAAGAAATAATTTGTGAAAATACCGGATTTTATTAGTGTGATGAGTTTTAGGTGATTTGTGAATTCGGCTACTTTCCACATAATAATTAATGCTTAAAATGGTATTGATTTACTTATATAAGTCCTTAATTTTCAAATGATATATAATCAAACTAATTATTTTGTGGAGAATGCTATCTTGATCAAACTAATTTTCATCTTTAACTTAAATGCTCTTATGATTTTATATCTAAGTTTGATTATTCTCCATTTTATTAAAATTAGAGAGATGTTAGTAAAATATAAATGTACAAAAATTAATATTATATAGATATAAAATAAATTTAATTAATCAAAATGACTATTCCTTAACAATTATTGAAGGATATTTAGGAGATGGTTATTGCAAATCCGGATACTTTATGAATTCACAAGGCTTTTGTTAAATTTGTATAGATGGGTGTTTTAATTGTTTTAGTATAAATTATTGCTCTGTTTGTCTTCAAGGTTATTTTAAAACAAATGATGGAACTTGCTAAAAATGTCAAATATGTTAAGATTGTTATTTTGAAAAAGGTGTTGAATTTTGTGTAAACCAAGTTGAATGTCTTCCAAGGTAATATTTAGGTTAGGAAAAATGCATGGATTGTGGATAGTATTGTTAATAATGTAATTAAGATTAATGTTTTTATTGTATTGATAATGAAAAATATTATTTAAGCTTAGATGGCATAAATTGTGGTTTTTGTTCAATTAAAAATTGCTAATACTGCTTTGAATATATTTATTAAGATAATAATAATCTAATTATCTCAATAGATATAAATAGAGATTATATTTAATTAGATATGTATGAAGTTCATATAGGATGTGCTCAATGTTACAATGGATATTATTATTCATTTGATACCAATAAATGTGAATAATTTAATGATAATATGTAATTGTGTGAAGTTGGAGTAAGTTTGCCTTAAAGTCAAAGTATCACTTGTTTAAAAAGTAAGTCATTAACAAATTCTATTTAAACTACTAATTGTGAAGATTCTCTATTATGTTAAGAATGCATCAATAACTATAATTTTGCGATAAATTCACTCTGTATTGTATGTTAAGAAGGATACTATTCAAATATTATTACTGGATTATGTAAATAATGTCCTTCTTCATGTAAAACATGTGCTTAATAAAATATTGGAAAAAATGACTATTGGAAATAGTAAATAAAAGCATTTTATTTACATTTTGTTAATTAAAATGGTTAACATCCATTTGAAAATTATGCAGTTAATTTTGATCTTGATTTTTAAGAAATAATTTGTTTAAGTTGTAAGAACAACGAAATATTATATAACTAAGAATGCGTTTAAGGTTGTTCTGAGAATTGTTAAGATTGTAGAATCGTGGATTATGGTAGGTCTATTTATAGAAGTCATTGTTACAAATGCTAATCAAATTTATTTAACAGTGTAAGAAGTTTTAAATTTGAATATATAAATTAATTATATAATCAATGTGAAACTTGTCCAAAATATTGTTAGGCTTGTTATTTTAGACATATTGAAGAAATTGCCTCAATAAATAAGTTTTTTGATAACACTTCTGATTATCGAAAATATACTTTTAAATGTTATCGAATTCAAAATAAAGGAACTAGCAATATTTACATTCACCCTAACATTTTAGCAATTCAATCTTGTCAAAATTTATAGAAGTGTTCCAAAGCTATTGATGTCATTTTTAAAGTATTTAGAACTAGAAAAAATTTAAATGATGCAAGAAAGTTGGAAACCAATCAAACTTTGCTTGATAGATATGTAGATTTTTAAACTATTATGACAATAGACGATTGGAGTAGATTTGAAGAATCTTAATTTTTAGAATATTGTAATTAAGAATTAATAGAAGAAATTAATATTAACTATTATCTCTAAAATACAAAAAACTCTGAATATTGGTAATTAGGGTAAAGTGGAGGTTTGAGTAACAGATTAAAGGAAAGAGTATTTTTATTAAAATATGTAAATCTCAAATTAATAGGTGAAGATACAAAAATCCCTTTTAAATGCGAAGATTAATTAACCTTTTTTAATTTTGATAAAATAGTTTTTGAGGATATAAATTTTTATGCCCCTATACCCATTAAATAAGAATAGGAAAATAACATTACTTTTAAATTGTATTTTGAAAATGATCATTATCCTATGTCAGTGAAATTAAAAAATGTAAATTTCTTTCAATATCCTTTCAATTATAACTTAGAATTCTATATAATTTGTAATCGACCAAAAAGTATTCAATTTATAAATGTTGAACTAACTTTAAACATTAGTAATTCTCTATTCTTAAATTATGAACCTTTTTCAGACTTTGAAGATTCAACTTTCTATGTTGAAAACCTTACAATTTAGAATAATTTATTTAGTAATGTTACAGTTTTTAAATATTATGCAAAACATAATTCACTTAATTGCACTATTACATTTAAATAAGTAACAATTCAGAATACCTTTTTTTCAAATAATTCTAGTTTTATTAATTCAAATTATGATCAAAACTATGACATTGGGATTGTATAGCTTGAGGACTTTTTATTGAAAGATGTGACATTTTAAAATTCTTCAACTTTTTTAATACTTCTATCATCCTAGAGATTAAGTTTAAAAAATTTTACTCTTTTTAATGTAAGATTTTTAGACTCATCATCATTTTTAATAGCCAACACTTTTGAAATTTATTAATTAAAATTACAACATAGTATTATTTAAAAGGGATACATTATAACTAACAAAGGAAAATTTAGTGAGTCATTATAAGTTAGATATCATTCTGAATTTTTATCAATAGAAGACATAAACTTTTCAAATAATTAGTATTTTAAAGAAAACTAATTCATTTATATAGTATAAGATTAAGTTTAAAATATAAGTTTGAGTATTAAAAAGTTTGAATTTAATCAAAACTATTTTCATAATATTTAGATTGGTAAACTTGCTTATAATTTTGCTACAAGTTAGATTTCTTAAATGTACATAGAATGTACTTATTGTTATCTTAGTGATCTGAAAATTATAAGAGGATTAGGTTATCCTGAATTAACAATTATGAACTCTAAGTATATTTCAATTGTTAATTTAAATATAATAATTAACCCTTCTTTAAAATTAAAATTGATTCATACTTCTATTAATTGTGTTAAATAATTTTATAGTCTTGATTTACCTTATATTATTTTTATTCAATCTTTTAATTAGGTAATTTTAGATTCAATAAATATTTTGAATAATGTAATTATTGATTACCCTTTTATATAAATAATTGGTGAACGCTTTAGTGATTAAAATGAATTTGACAAGATATATGTTTAAAATTCCATTTTTGAAAATAATAATTTAATTATCACTTAATTCAATAGAATTTCATCAATAATTTCAATTTAAGCTTCCCTCAATACTTAAATTGAGGTAAGAAATGTAACATTTAAAGACAATTTGATAAATAAATTTGAAGATGATCCATAGTTACATTCATCATCTACTATGTTTATAGATTTATAAGTTGGTTAAGTTATTTTTGAAAATGTAAGGTTTTTATCAAATATGGTTTTAAATTCATCAGATTCAAACTTATTTATAAAAACAGATAATCTAACATTAATTAAATGTTAATTTATAGATTAAAATAGACCTAATTTCAGGTTGGTTTAGTAATATATCCTTTTTGATAAATTTTAAATTGATCAAGAAAAAATAATGTCAAATATTTTAGTAACTTTTAGCATAGGAGGAAGTGGATTATTTTATATAAATAAATTAATAATCTCAGAAATAAATGTTATTAATTCTTTGGCAGTCAATGGTGGAGCATTTTATATTGTAATTAAATCAGTAGGTATCCTCTAAATTTAGAATTCAACTTTTGAAAATACATCAACATTACTAGATGGTAATTAATTTTCATCTGGAGGCACATTATACATAGATGCATCAAAGAGCAGACTAATTCTATAGATTTCTGATTCAATCATATAAAGGGCATATTCTCGAACTTAAGGTGGTGCTATCTATATAGAAGCATCAAGAACATTTAATGAAATAAACTTTAATAATCTCTCTATTCAAAATGCTTTCTCTTTATAACATGCAATATTATCTTATTACCCATACAAATTATCTTCATTAAGTTCTAATATACTTATAAATAACTCTTTTTTTTAAAGTAACGAATTAGAGTTCAATAATTATTTATCAAAAATTTCAGACATTTCTATTTAAGATGTTCAACCTTTTTAAAGTAATAATCCCTCAATTTATGCATAATTTAGTAATTTTAGCATGCTCAACACTAAATTTTATTCTATTCATCTTTCTTTTTTAATCCAGATTTAAAATGGAATAAATGTTAATCTAATCAATATACATATCTCAAACACTACAATATTTAAATCACCAATTTTTAGAATTATTTTAAGGGAAGGTATATTATATAATAATTTTTAGATATAACTGCTTAATTAATTGTTCAGAATTTATATGTAAATTCTGTCTAATAATTTCAATTTGATTAAAACTTGAACTGTACTCCAGGAAAAATTTAAGAATAAAATAAACTATTATGTCCAATTAATGCCTCTACAATTATTTTAAGTCCTACAGTAAACATTCAAGAAAACAATACTACAAATTAATTAAATTGTAATAAAAATTTAATTTATTTTTAATCTTAAAATAACATGAGTCTTTTTGAATTAAAAAAATTATCTAAATCTCATCATATTATTTTTGATGATATTTAATTTACTTAATGTAACTGTCCAGGCTGTTATTTTGGACTAATTTCAATCTAAGATTTTAGTTTTACTTAATTAAGTCTGAAAATCAACTCTATGAATTTGTAGAATAATATTTGTGGTACTTTAGGATGTTTATCTATATTAAGAACTATAGAAAACAATTCATTAAGTTCCTTAGAACCAAACAGAATTTTAACTTAATAAGATTTAAGTAGGCTAGAATTTATGGAGATATATCAATTTCAGGTGAAAATTTAAAATAGCATATTTTAAAAAAATACTGCATATTATGGTGGTGCATGCTATTTTTCAAGTGTAAATATACTACTTGATAGTTGCAAAATAAAATTTAATATTGCATAGAAATATGGTGGAGGTATTTTTGTATTTGCTAACAATACACATATCACTATTATAAATAGTGAAATTGTGAATAATTAAGCAACAATTGCAGGAGGGCTTTATTTAAAAAATGATCAATTATAAAATCCATAAAAACTTAATTTAATTTTGAAAGCAAACGCTGCTAATATAAGTGAAAACTCTTATGAAACTCCTAGTCTATTAAAGACCTAAATAAGATCTTAAATTATTGAAAATAGCTCAAATTTATTTAGAAATTAGACAACAATAATAGATTAAGTTTAGATAACTCCTTATTAAACTTTGCAAGATTCCTAGTAAACAACTTAGCTCTATTTCCCTACAGGAATTAGTATATCTAAATATAAATATTTTAACAACTTAACGAATGAATATTAAAACTACAATTTATCATTTAGAATTATGGCTTTTAATTCTTTAGGGGAATAAATGAAAAATTTGAATGGTTCTATATGTTCTATTTATGCTTAAGAAATCTCAACTAAATCTGAAAAGTATTTTAGGGAAATTTAATTAGATTTTGATATATCGTAAAAATATTTATCTAAGACAATGATTTAATTTAATGAAACAAGTCAAGATTATAATTTAAATGATCTAATTATATATTTTAATCCTTTGAAAGATTAAGATTTATAATTACTCCTAATTATTTAATGTGATTCAATTTAAGTACCTTAATATAATCAAGAATTTCCATTTGAAAAAACACATGTTATCACAGATTATTTTCTACTAATAAAATTAAAAACTTTCAAATGTTAATTGGGAGAATATTTAAATTCGACATCTGGAGGTTGCATTGAATGTGACATTACGTAAAATTAATATTCTGTCACAATTGATGCTATAAAGTGTTAATTTAAAAATGATATTTATATGAAAAGCTTGCAACCAGCAAAAATAGAACTTAGAGAAGGATTCTGGAGAGCCTACTACTATAGTAATACGATAGAAGAATGCTATCATTTGAAACTAAATTGTTTAGGAGGATGGTATACAGGGGATAAATCTTGTTCATTAGGCCATATAGGGGCACTCTGCGAATAATGCGATTTATATGACACTCTGGGAAATGGATCATTTTCTTAGGGTTAATCATATACTTGTTCTAGTTGTAAAGATATGGCTGGCAATATTGTGAATATAGCTTTTGCTTTAATTTGGACCGTTTTATCTGTGTTTTTATCTGTCAATAGCACGATAAAAATGATTGAAGAATTTATATTATATACTAAATTAAGAACTATAGATAGGTATTTAATTTTTAGATCCTCATCTACGTCTGTATTAATTAAGGTGTTTACAAATTATCTTCAAATTATTGGTTCTATTTCAACATTTCAATTATCTATTCCTATTGGAATAGTGCTTACTTTTAAATCAGTAGGAAATCCAATAGAAACTATGTCCTTCTCTTTAGACTGTTATTTGTCTCAAATTTCAACAATTCCAATACATTATTTTAGAATTTTATGGGGCTTTTTTATGATTGCATGCTATATTTTTCTTTTTATTGGAATGCATTTACTTATTCTTATCTATAATAAATAGTAATTGAGTATGACTTTCATAACAACAACACTTATTTATATCTACATATATTTATCACCTAATTTGATTAGTGGTTTGGTTGCTTTACTATCATATAGAACTATATCTGATTTAAAATGGATTACTGGTAACGTTGCTTATTAATATGATACAACAGTACATTATATTTGGTTATCCACTTTTGCTATTCCAGCTTTTATCATTATTGGTATCCTATTGCCTGTTTTCTTTTGGTTCATAGTTTATTATCATAGAAATAGATTGAATTAAGCCACAGTCAGAAAATTATGGGGCTATTTATATAATGAATATAAATTAAATACTTACTATTGGGAAACAATAAAAATATTGTAAAAAGAATTTATAATTTATGTCTTAATTTATTATGAGGATTACGTTGCAATCAAAGCTTCTTTAATTTTTTTTGTTTTACTTATATATGGAAAATTAACAAATTAATACAAACCTTACTAAACAGGTGATTTAAATTCGATTGATGCACTTTAAACATCAATCTGTTGCATATCAATAATTTTGGCTTAAACCATATATACTGCATAAACTTTAGAAATTTAGGAGATTGTTATCCCTTCATACACCATCTTGGCAATCTTAAATTTTTATTTTTTTGTTAAAGTGATATTCAAAATAATTTTTGCTTATTTTAATAAATTAGAAGACTAAATTGATGAAATTAAAGTCTATTTAGAGTACTAATTTCCCAGTATTATTCGTAAAAACTAATTTTGTTTAAGATACTTAAAAAGTAATAAGAGTCGAAGATAAGTCATTAGACAAAGATTCTTGTTGATTAAAAATTTCTTGTTAAAATAGGCTAGATAAATCATCCAATATAAGTAGGTTTTTATTTCTAATTTAGAATTTATGCTTTAAAAAATGATGCACCAAATCTTTCAAATGAATATGATAGAATTTCAACTGATTAAATTTTTGGATCTGTTTAAAGGTAAACATCTATTTTTAGAACAAGCATAATGAAATAAAATACATAAAGAAACTTATTAAAGAATTGATATAATTCATACAAATAATTAAATTTTAATTTTAAGGTTTATGATTTTAAATATTACTTTAAATAAAATGCTTTAGTTTACATTCTTAAAAATTATAAATTATTTCTTGAGAATATCAAGTCTCATAGTAAAATTAGTAAAATCAATTTTGCATCTCTATATTTTGCAGACCCTTTGGAAGATGGAAGAAATTTTGCAATGAAAGCATTCTACAAAGAAGTAGCTTAAGAATAAGATAAGGACAAAGTATATATGATAACTAAATTAG
Source organism: Paramecium sonneborni (assembly GCA_905182985.1). NCBI lineage: Eukaryota > Ciliophora > Oligohymenophorea > Peniculida > Parameciidae > Paramecium > Paramecium sonneborni. The sequence goes on from CAJJDN010000003.1 coordinate 864,139, forward strand.
ATGTCAATTTTAAATGAAATTGATATAATGAGATAGTATAATAGTTATGCTCTAAATAAATTGTATAAAATGTAAGAAACAGATAATTCTCTTTATATGGTACTTAATCTATTAGAAGTTGGCTAATTGTATGATAAGAAAAAAATAAGGATTAATAAAATTAATTTGAATTATAAGTGCTTATATTTAGAATTAGATTTGAATAATTAATTACTTTTGATAGTTTAGTATAGTTATAAAATATTAGAATTGTAATAATAATTATTTGATTTCGATTAAATTAAAATGTTTTTAAATATGCATTCTAAAAATATATGCATAGAGATTTAAAGGCAGAAAATATTTTAATTAGAAAATTGAGGGATTTCTATTATATTATTGGTAACAATATTTAATCCTTTATATTGCTGATTTTGGATTAGCTCAAAGCCATTTTATTTAATCGTTGTGATACTGCAGGATTTATATCGTCAAAAGTCAATGATTGTAAAGATGGAAAAAGATATGATCCAATTTGTGATGTTTTTAGTTTAGGGTTGATATTCTATATCTTGTAAGATAAATTTAATCAAATCTTAGACTCACATGAAAGCCAACTCTTCCTGATAAAAGTTATAATGAAGTTCTTGGAAAAATCAGAAAATGTGAGACATTATATGATGCCTGTCTTTTTCAGAGCGATACTTATTAAGTTTATGATTTACTAATAGATTGATTAAAACAAAAATATTGCTTTGAAAATAAAGAAGTTTGATAAATTAAGACTGAAGTAATTATGTAACTCTACACTTCATTCACCACTAATAACTATATCTTCTGAAATTAAGAAAAGATTTTTCAAATGATATCAGTAAATTTTATCCGATAAATTAAATTGATTCCATATATTATTTTCTTATTAATATTAATATCTAACATGACTTA
>CAJJDN010000003.1:866396-918525 GCA_905182985.1 Paramecium sonneborni
ATCAAATTCTAATATTAAGTTATAAAAATTTTGGTGTATTCTTTTGTGGTAATAATGAATTATTTATACACAATGTAAAAAATTAATTAAAATGAGTGATAGTATTGACATCAATGACATAATAACTTTGAATAGGTATTCAATAATACACATATAGAAATATTTATGGTACTTAGTAACAAAAACAAGAAACGAAAGTGATTAATAAGCCTGTAGATGATTCAACTCTAACAATAGATATAATAATATAAGGAAATTAGTATGATATTTATGAGAATAAATAAGAGCATTTTATAATCCTGTATTACTTCCTTCATCATAATTGAAAGAAAATATAGAAGAAGAATCTTAGGAAGATAAACCTAATTTTTTTTAAGAAATTTAATTGTTAACAAAAATACCTGAAATAGAGTCATTTAATTTGATTTATAATAATAAGACGATTTTTAAGAATGAAGGCATATCTTATGAGGAAGCTAAAAATCTAGATAAAAGTATTTGATGATTTAGAAATGATAATTTTAGTTCGAATTAAAAGAAAAGAAAGGGAATAAAAAGCTAGTGGGACTTCAATTGTAAAAGAGACGATAGCAGCAAAAAAGCAATATGTTAGATTATATAAAAATCAGATTTCTAAACTATGTTTCATAGCTCCTAAAAATTTATTTTTAATTAGCCAACATTTAGGGAATAAAACTTAATGGGAGAAGCAATTAAGACTTTAAGATTTTAATGGATAGAGACCATCATTATCAATAGTCTAAGAGAAGACAACAGGAAGATTCTACATTTATGATAATAAATAAGGGAAAGTACATATTTACAGTTCAGATATGTTGATAAATGAGAATAAAGATAAACCATTAGTTTCGTTAAATTTGAATGAAGATAAGCCTAGATAGGATCCATTGTTATATTTAGTGGAATGTGAACATGAATATTAATGGAAGAGTGTATTATTTGTAATTGGAGGACATCATTTATAGAGAGGAGGAGAGAAAAAGCCATTAAAAACTATAAAAGTATTTGAAATAAAAAGAAGAGAAGTTACATTGACACCTGTATTAACAATAACAATGACAAAATCTAGAATGAATCCTATAGTTTTTGATTTGATTAAAGATAAAGGTTTGATTTGGTAAGACAGAGATAATAGAGATAAAGAAAAAATAGATGCTGAACATAGATCAGTAGATTAAAAATATATATTTATAATGGGAGGAAATCCTTTATTGGATTATGTAAGAGAGATTGATTAAGAATTGATTGAAGCTAATTAAACTTGTGAATATATTAGTTTAAAATTAATTTTAGAACATATTGCAAGAGCTAAACTAGTACATTTATTATAATAGACTTCAATAGTTTTCAATCACTGATTAAGCCAATTTAAGTTTGAATTTTGGGAAATTCTCTATAGTTGATACTCTTACTATAAAATATTAAAATATTGTTGCAACAGAGAAAGTTTATAATCATTTTTATAATGCTTCTGTCACTAAGATGGTAGATGATGTTTTTAAATAAAAAGTACTAATTATTTTGGGTGGAAATGCATCACAAACATTTTAAATTTAAGCAATATCATTTAAACTTAATGAAATTACTTTAATTGGTTATACTAGATAAATATCAAAGCCATCACTCATATACTCAGCCAGTAATTTAAGGTAAAAGTCTATAATATACAAGATATTTTGAAAAGAAAGTATTTTATTTTGATGATACCGATAAAAAGGATTCTCTTTAGTTACAGAATATGGAATCTAGAAGGGTTACTAAAGTGGATTGTGCTTGTTGTATAATGTGAATATTAAGTTGGAATAAATGTGAATATATAAAGAGCAAATTTTAACTTTATTATTAATACAATGTTAAAATTTAAAAATTTATACAAATTATTAATATAGGTAAAGCGAACTCCAAACCCAAATTTTCTAAAATTCATTCCAAATGGTAAATTAGTAATGCAAAATGGAACTTACGATTTCTCAAGAGCAAAAGAGGCTTAATGTTCACCTCTTGCTTAAAATCTATTTAAAATAGAGGGAGTGACAAGAGTGTTTTATGGTAGGGATTATATATCAATATCTAAAAATTAAGATAGTAAATGGGATGATTTGTAACCTAAGATTTTTGAATTGATTACTGAATAATATAAATAGAATGAAGATGGTTCTGAAAAATAATTAATTTTTGATGGTTTTTCATAAGGTTAAGACACAATAATAAATGAAGAGGATAGTGAAGTTAATTTTAATGTAATATTAGGCTGTTTAAATGATTAAAGAGATTATTGATAGTAGAATTAGACCAACAGTTTAAGAGGATGGAGGAGATATTGTATTTAGAAATTTTGATGAATAGAATGGAATTGTTTATTTATATATGAAAGGATCTTGTGCTGGATGTCCATCTTCAGGAATTACTTTAAAAAATGGAATTGAAAAGATGCTATGTCATTATATAGTGGAAGTTAAATAAGTAATTGCAGAAGATTATGTAGGATGTGATTGAGTATAAAATTAAGGTTATTTGAATCAATCATCATCTGATTGATATTCTTCTTCTTCTTCATTCATTTCATCTATTTAATCATCATTTAATTAATTGCTATATAAAATTTTTAATTCTTATGCATCTTCTCTTTCATCAAAAATCAATTAGAATCTATTATTCTCTAACATATTATCATAAAATAATAAATGTTTTTTATTTGGTGGCCATGTAGATTATTCAGGAGGAGGTATTAATGTATCTATAGATAATCTAAAATTATTTTATATTTATATAATACCTTAATGCATTTTCAACCATTGCTGGAATTATTCTACCTAATAAAGGAGAACTTAACTCTAAACAAGGATTTGTATTTATTTCTATTAAATATGGCTAGAATTTGTCATCAATCATAAAATCTAATCCAAAAATTTCAAAGTTGTAATTTCTCTTATATGGTTCTATTTTATTATATACAGATTTAATAGCATTCTAAGTGATCATTTTTAACTAAGGATATAAATCCTTATAGAAATTCAAATGATCATTACTATGCCATTTATCCAAATATCTTTAAAATTCTGCAAATGATAATTTATTCCCATTTTCATACTTTCCATAAGCATCACTATNTAAATGTGAATATATAAAGAGCAAATTTTAACTTTATTATTAATACAATGTTAAAATTTAAAAATTTATACAAATTATTAATATAGGTAAAGCGAACTCCAAACCCAAATTTTCTAAAATTCATTCCAAATGGTAAATTAGTAATGCAAAATGGAACTTACGATTTCTCAAGAGCAAAAGAGGCTTAATGTTCACCTCTTGCTTAAAATCTATTTAAAATAGAGGGAGTGACAAGAGTGTTTTATGGTAGGGATTATATATCAATATCTAAAAATTAAGATAGTAAATGGGATGATTTGTAACCTAAGATTTTTGAATTGATTACTGAATAATATAAATAGAATGAAGATGGTTCTGAAAAATAATTAATTTTTGATGGTTTTTCATAAGGTTAAGACACAATAATAAATGAAGAGGATAGTGAAGTTAATTTTAATGTAATATTAGGCTGTTTAAATGATTAAAGAGATTATTGATAGTAGAATTAGACCAACAGTTTAAGAGGATGGAGGAGATATTGTATTTAGAAATTTTGATGAATAGAATGGAATTGTTTATTTATATATGAAAGGATCTTGTGCTGGATGTCCATCTTCAGGAATTACTTTAAAAAATGGAATTGAAAAGATGCTATGTCATTATATAGTGGAAGTTAAATAAGTAATTGCAGAAGATTATGTAGGATGTGATTGAGTATAAAATTAAGGTTATTTGAATCAATCATCATCTGATTGATATTCTTCTTCTTCTTCATTCATTTCATCTATTTAATCATCATTTAATTAATTGCTATATAAAATTTTTAATTCTTATGCATCTTCTCTTTCATCAAAAATCAATTAGAATCTATTATTCTCTAACATATTATCATAAAATAATAAATGTTTTTTATTTGGTGGCCATGTAGATTATTCAGGAGGAGGTATTAATGTATCTATAGATAATCTAAAATTATTTTATATTTATATAATACCTTAATGCATTTTCAACCATTGCTGGAATTATTCTACCTAATAAAGGAGAACTTAACTCTAAACAAGGATTTGTATTTATTTCTATTAAATATGGCTAGAATTTGTCATCAATCATAAAATCTAATCCAAAAATTTCAAAGTTGTAATTTCTCTTATATGGTTCTATTTTATTATATACAGATTTAATAGCATTCTAAGTGATCATTTTTAACTAAGGATATAAATCCTTATAGAAATTCAAATGATCATTACTATGCCATTTATCCAAATATCTTTAAAATTCTGCAAATGATAATTTATTCCCATTTTCATACTTTCCATAAGCATCACTATATTTTTATATTGCATCATTAGTTAAATGCACATATTAATTACTCACATCTTTTATATCAAATTCTTCACTTGAAGTTCTGATGTAACCTTCTTCATACCAATATGCCCTGATTATATTATTCAATTAAGTTATCATAAAGTAACATCTTATATCAAACTTTCTTTTATTATATAAAAATGGTTTTTCAATATATTTTTGTATCAAATATGTAAAAGGCTTGCCATTAGAATGTATTTGTTTTTTACTTACAATTTTATTTATTTCAGCCAAACTTTAACAAACAATTATTCCATTTCCTCTATTGGTAAATTCTCCTGGCTTGACAATCCAAATATTGTTTCCCTTCCTTATAAATATATCTAGAATACTTCTAATTATAATATTCTACAAACTATTAATATTATTTGTCTTTCACTCCAGATACATGGAATGTTATAGGTAAATGAAGAAATAACTCTTGTTTTGTTAATTCATAATATTTCTTCATATTATGAAACATAGCTTTCTTATTACCTAAATGATAATTTCTTTCTATATGATTGTGAATCTAAATAATTTAATTTATTTTTAAATACTTTATTAACATTCTCAATCAATTTTAAATCTTTCTTTTCTACATATCTTAAAAAACTTTAAATTGATTTTTCCATTGATTTTAATTCATCCAAATCTTATCCTATAATTAATTTTTATAATGGATCATCATATTGTCCAAACTTTTAATTTCGTTTAACATTCTTTGGTGATTGTTTTCTTCTTGTCTTTTTTAACTCTGCAGACGTTTAAGATAAAGATTTCTATCTTGAAATAAATGGATCTTTACTCCATTATTGGAGAGTCATAAATTATGGAACTTTAATCTATGTCCATATAAAATTTAATTCCTTATTATCAGCTTCTTAATTTAAATTCCACCACCATCTAGATTTAAATAATTCTTTTATTAATAAACTATTATTTCCTTTTCCTACTTTAAATTTTAATTCATGAATAGATTCTGATGGCTATACATAGAAATTACTTTATGTAGAAACTATAAATATCAAATAATGATAGCTAAGTAATTTCATTTAAAAAAGCTGTTCCCTACTTAATGATGAATAATCTGTCAATGAAAATTTAAAATTATTATTTGTCTTCATATATTATTAAGATATATTCTTCATTTTATTCTAAGGTGATTAATGTCTCTTCTTTTAAACTGAACGACTTTACAATTCTCTTCTTTCTGCAAATGATTTTGATGTCTCTCTCTCTTTTTCTTAAGACATAGCTTTACTTCTAATTGATTGTTATTCTTATAATTTGAATGTCTTTATTTGCATACCCATAATTCTCATATGATTTGCATGTGATACTTCATCTACTTTCTATTACATTCCGCCTAATATATTTTATAAAATTGTTTTAGTCTTATCAATTTCTAATAAATTCTTTATCTTTGAATTTGATTTTCTTAATTCATTTACATATACTTTTCTTTCCTCAACTAAATCATCATTACTTGTTTATAATTTATTCTATAACTATTAAAATTTATCTATCTTCTATAAAATCAGTTCTTCTTACTTAATATCTGATAATACTAAACTCAAAGTACCATCTTTTAATTTTGATGATCTTCTCAATGCTTAAGATTAAGTATAAATTTTTTACATTCTAACTATTATTTTTTTATTGTTTATAAAGCTCTTGGTAAAGATATCTACCTTGGTTCATTTGACCTTTATTTTAATGGTATGTGTTATATAACGATTCTTTATTATTTGTTTCTTTAGAGTTAATTATACTTATAGCATGATCTTGCTACAAATGCAGTCATAGGATGGATTGTAGTTGGATTAAATAGACATTATATTTAAGGTGTCTTTGGAAATATTGTTAAATCCTCTCGCTACATTATTAAAACAGCAATTTATTTATATAATAAATAAATATTTCACAATTTAATCTTTACTCCAATTTTCATAATAATCTTAATCAAATAATTAGCAATAATTTTAAAACTATTCTTATCAAATAAAAATGCATTATAAAAATATAATTTATTATGGATAAATGTTTATTATAGGAGCTAATAGAGAACTATTTTTACATTTATGTCTTTATTCAAATATTTTAAAATCTAATCATTATAAAATTGTGATTGCTAAGCTATGAGCTATAATGTGAGGTCTAATCAATTTATCATTAATTTTAATATAAGCATAGTGACTCCTTATGATATCTTCTAAATAAATAAAGAATCTACTGGATTATTATTAATATAGCTATAGTTTTGAATTTGATTATTATTTTTACAATTTTACAGTGTATTCTTGAAATAAGGATCAATTTTTAATACTTAATGATAAAACATCTGAGTTAAATCAAGATAGAAAAGGACAATTTTTTTATTTTCATTGAATTTTCTTTTTAAATTTTTAGATTTTGATTATTCTCCAAAATGTAAATCTTTCTTTAGGAAATCCTTCTAAATGAATTAATGATATGTGACATCTTATGTCAGAATAAATTTATAGTTGTTATATAATAATTCAATGTTTTATATTGGTTCTTTACTGTGTAGTTATAATAAAAATAATTTCGATTTAAAAAAAAATGTAATAATAATTTGTAAATAATAATTAAAATTGGAATTAAATAATAAATCACCAGAAAATGAAGAACAAACCCATCACTGTTCGAAGTCCACACCCAAAATGAAGATCTTCTAAAAAATTTGAATTAAAAAATATATTAGGTTTTAAGACCATCATCTATTAAGAGGCAAAATATTCAAAGGTTTCTTCTAGGTTTGGTTAATAGATATTGAAATCTGTAATTAATTAATATTTTTATTTGAGCTCTAATTACAAAAATGAGAATAGACTAGACAATTTGAATTATTAAGCCGGTATCATATATGATAAAAAACTATTAAAATATAATACATATTTACTTTTCTCTTGCATCAAAGATTGGTTAGATCGTAAATTAAAATTATTATAATGTCTAGCAAATAACAGCATGAGCTTATTCTCTACTTCCAATTTAACATCTTACACTAAATCTAGCAAGATTTCCAAGTTATTCTTTCAATTCATTAATTGTCCCTTAAGCAATAATAACTCCATTAATAAATATTCCAATTTTATTGCAAATAGTTTAAACATCTTAAATGGATTAAGATGTAAGTAGAATAGCAGCTTCATTATTAATAGCAGTTTATTAAATAATTTAAGAAAATTTTNTAAAATCTAATCATTATAAAATTGTGATTGCTAAGCTATGAGCTATAATGTGAGGTCTAATCAATTTATCATTAATTTTAATATAAGCATAGTGACTCCTTATGATATCTTCTAAATAAATAAAGAATCTACTGGATTATTATTAATATAGCTATAGTTTTGAATTTGATTATTATTTTTACAATTTTACAGTGTATTCTTGAAATAAGGATCAATTTTTAATACTTAATGATAAAACATCTGAGTTAAATCAAGATAGAAAAGGACAATTTTTTTATTTTCATTGAATTTTCTTTTTAAATTTTTAGATTTTGATTATTCTCCAAAATGTAAATCTTTCTTTAGGAAATCCTTCTAAATGAATTAATGATATGTGACATCTTATGTCAGAATAAATTTATAGTTGTTATATAATAATTCAATGTTTTATATTGGTTCTTTACTGTGTAGTTATAATAAAAATAATTTCGATTTAAAAAAAAATGTAATAATAATTTGTAAATAATAATTAAAATTGGAATTAAATAATAAATCACCAGAAAATGAAGAACAAACCCATCACTGTTCGAAGTCCACACCCAAAATGAAGATCTTCTAAAAAATTTGAATTAAAAAATATATTAGGTTTTAAGACCATCATCTATTAAGAGGCAAAATATTCAAAGGTTTCTTCTAGGTTTGGTTAATAGATATTGAAATCTGTAATTAATTAATATTTTTATTTGAGCTCTAATTACAAAAATGAGAATAGACTAGACAATTTGAATTATTAAGCCGGTATCATATATGATAAAAAACTATTAAAATATAATACATATTTACTTTTCTCTTGCATCAAAGATTGGTTAGATCGTAAATTAAAATTATTATAATGTCTAGCAAATAACAGCATGAGCTTATTCTCTACTTCCAATTTAACATCTTACACTAAATCTAGCAAGATTTCCAAGTTATTCTTTCAATTCATTAATTGTCCCTTAAGCAATAATAACTCCATTAATAAATATTCCAATTTTATTGCAAATAGTTTAAACATCTTAAATGGATTAAGATGTAAGTAGAATAGCAGCTTCATTATTAATAGCAGTTTATTAAATAATTTAAGAAAATTTTCTTTTTGATTTTGAATCTAATCCTTAAAATGCTTCATCTAAAAACAATCTATTAGATCCTCCAATTAAAGCCAACCCTAGATAAAGCTTCTTAGATTCTATTTCATTCAAATATTGTATTTGTTTTTATCGAATTTCAAAAATATCAAAAGCTCTTAAAAATATTTCAATACATTAATGAAGATTTTATTATCCTTTAATTTTACCAAAGAATTCTAATATTTATTATACAGTAAATTTAGATTTAAATATTGAAAATTAAGGCATTATTCCAATTTAATTATTTTAATCTCTTATTCTAATGTTTCCATTAAAAGGCTAATTATATTTATTGATTAAATTAATGAATTCAGATTTTCCTGCATTTTTAGGTCCCACTAATCCAAAAATTTCTTATTTGTTAATCTACATTGTTATCTTTTATTAGGTTGTTATATATCCATATTTCCATTATACATCTTTTATATCAACAATAGCATTTGTATCATGCATTTCTTATTCAATTTTTTTAAACTTCTTCTATTCTTAAGAAATTAAAATTAAGAAATATAAACCTCCACCAAGTAATAAAAAGAATAAGCAAGACCAATATCCAAAAATAGCATAATTTAATAAACTTGGACTCATTCCAAACCCTATAAAGCAAGCCATGTAGGGTGAAATTATCATTAATAACATTGCTATAAGAGATAAACTTGCAGATTATCCTGGTTAAATGAAAATTACTATAAACACCAAAAATAACGTATAAAAAACAAATAAACTTAAAAAAGATATTCCAACACTTACAGATTTTTTTTAATTGCTGTGCATTAAAAAATTGGAATGACAACTTAAACTAAATCCAAAAATAGTTATTAACAATATTACACTAAAGTAATAAAATGCAAAATGGCCAACATTATAAATCCATAATAAACTTGCAGTAAAAACACCTTCAAAAAATGAAATTATTAAATCTCCTAATAAACTACCTATCCAATATGTTCGAATAGAAACACCATTAGCTAAAAGAAACTATTTCATTTAAGTATTCTTATCCTCAAATTCATAATCAGTAAATAAAATGCATGTTATTGCCTTTATTCCTAAATAAAATAATACAAATCGAAAAGATGAAAACATGCCAAACATCACAGCTAATGTAATCAAAAAATACAATAACATATATTTAAATTATTTCTCTTTTTCAGTTAGTAACATTATTTTTCTCATCATCAAACTTTTAATTTACTATGAGATTTAAATCTAGGGTTATTATTAAAATATTGTTTAAGTATTCAAATCAAGATTTTCTTAGCTTTCTGTCTAATCCATTGTCTTATAAATATCTTCTAAACAATTTTACTTTAATTGAAAAACGCACTTTGAATTCTGCTCCAAATAATAGAATATTTAATGAAATTAATCGATTTTATTTGTTGGTAAAACACAAAAAAGAGTTTTTGGATTACGTTAGATTGCTTAAATAAAACTATCAATTTATTATAGTTGTTATTGAATCTTTGGTTTTTCAATTATCAATTAGTTTTCATCTGTAAATTCCATAATCAAATTATAACCTATTCCAAAATTATTTTTGATAAAGTCCGGAGTACCTTATGCCACTATTTTACCATTTATTAAGATTCCAATTCTATTAGCTAACATTTCAGCTTCCTCAAAAAGCAAGCTAGTAAAGATTATTGTTCTATTTAATCGAATTTATCTAATGATTTACAAAATCTATTATCTTCCAACAGAATCCAAGTCTTAACTTGGTTCATCATAAAATAATACTAAAGGATTTCCAATTAAAGAAATAGCTAATTATAATTTTTTAGAATTTAAATTATTTAATTAACGAGCTTTTAAATTGGTTTCTCCAATTAATTAACAGATATTTAATATATCATTAATTTATCCTTCTAATTCGACTTTAGATATCCCTTTTGTAATTCCATATAATTAAAGATGTTCTAAAACAGTTAAATCACTATATAAAATATCCTTTTACAAACATAGACCAATTTATTTTTATCCATTTTTATCAATCTCTTATCCGAATATTTTTACAGTTCCAGAAGTTTTTTAAGTGAATCCTTAAAGTATGCTTATCAATGATGTCTTACCTGAACCTTTAGCTCCAAGTAAACAATATGTCTCATTTTAATAAACATCCAAATTTACAGTTTTAATAATAGGTTAATCCCTAATTTAATAACTTAGATTTTCTATCTTAATTATTGATTAACCCTAAATTTCAAAATCTTATTAATATATATTTAAAAATGGTCTCTATAGTTATTAATTTGGATTCCCTGTATTTGTATCACATGATTCCTCTTCAAGTTAAATATGTATTTGATCTTATTTTTTGCATTTATTACAAATTCTTGTCTTTAAAATTTTCTAAATTTAATCAAAATAGACAAAACAAATGAAGTAGATAATAATTTAGAAAAATAAAAATAGAAAATATGATGTTTAACTCAAACATGCTGATGGTTCATTGAAAATCCAATTTTAGCTGAATAGAAGCATTTAAAATGCTGATTAAGGCAAAAAAATAGCAGGTAATTAACCAAAAAATGAATATTCAGCATATGGATAAAAGTTAACATATGATGCAAATGAAAATATGAGATTTAAAAGGCTTAAAATTTCACTAGCTTTAAGTGGATTTGAGAAAAAAATACTTAAAAAGAGCATGAAAGCTGATATTGCAATAGTGTACATAATATCTCCTTAAATAAAAATATAAACATTGACTGATGCTAAGCCTGCTGTATTTAATCTCATTATAAAGAAAGGAACAAAGAATATGACTGAAATAATAAAAGTTAATGTAACAGTAGTAATAATCCAAGAAGCATAATATGAAATTGGGTTTAAACCCTATTATAATTAAATATCTTTCGATTTATTAGATCTCTCTTTTACAATTAATTGAATAGTTTCCCTGAGAACACCATTGCTGTTTAAACAAATAAAGATTGGTAGTAAATATACTATTAGATAATCTTATATTAAGCAACACACCATTATGCATAGAATTGGAATATAAAGATTAAGCCAAAATGTTTTTGATCTAAAATGCAAGATGAAATTCTTGCCTATTTAAGTTGATAACTAATTCATTCTAATGAAGACTTTAAATTTATTTATATTTATATTAAAAATTTTAACACCATATAGAATTCATTTACATATAGATGTGTTTTATATATAAATATATTTAATATTCACAACTAGACCTAAAGAATAATTAATATTTATAATGTACATGATTAAATATATACAAAATTATCATTTTGGTTTTTCATTAGCCATGTTAACACGAATATTTCTACCTCTAAATTTGGTTCCATTTTAATTTAAGGCTATTGATACCATATCCTTAGTTCTACATACTCCAAAAGCAGATCCTTTTGATTATCCATCTTAACCTCTTAATAATCTAAGATTAAATAATTCAACTCCTCTATTTTTAAATTCATTTTTAACTTCATCTTCTGTAATTTTAAAATCTAATCCACCAATAAATATTTCTTATTCTTTTTTAACAGTTTATGAAACTTAAACAGTTGGTTATTGATGATAATTTTAATGCTATTAAAATTATTCTTCAATAATATCTGGAAGAGTAGTAGCTTATTCAATTTCAATACCTCTACAATATCCATTTTAAGTTAATTCTTAATATTAATTTTCAAATTCTTCTTTTACATCTTCACTAATATCAAATGCAACACCATTTTCATTTCTTAATTTTTTCATTCCTTTAATACTATTACAAATCTATTCTGAGAAATTATTTTTTAAGAATTTCCATATATATCCACAAGCTTGGAATGATGTAGAAGTTCTTAATATATATGTTATATATCCTTCAAATGATCCCATCATTGATCTATTCTATAATTTATCTTTATATCCACTAACACAAGCTAAAGCTCTAGCTAAAGCCTCAACAGGATCACATCTAGATATAATTTCCTAAGCTACAGGTTAAAATAAATCAACAATTTCTTTACTAACTACTTATAAACTTGTTTATAAATCTCTTGAACTAGCCTTAATTATATCTTAATGTTAAGGAGCAGATATTTTGATAAATTTGATTTTAGCTATTCTCTCAACTCTTTCAATTAAGCTAATATCCTTTTTAGAATAGAAGGTAATACATATACCATCTTTTCCTGCTCTACCTGTTCTACCTGATCTATGTATATAAGATTCAATATCTTTTGGAGGATTACATTAAATAATTAAATCTACTTATGGGAAATCCAAACCTCTAGCTGCAACATTAGTTGCTACTAAACATTTAAATTTTCCATTCTTAAATCCTTCAAATGTTACTGTTCTTTATTATTAAGGAATATCTCCATGTAAAGGTTATGTTTCAGCAGGTAATTTAGAATGCAAAATAATTTCATTACATTCTCTTTTTGTTTCACAAAATATAATTGTTCTTGCATGTCTTCCTCCATAAACTGATACTACATCACCTATTGAACCAGTTAATTAATTTCTTGCACATTATAACGCATAATGCTTTACTGTTGTAGATGTCTAAGTCTAAAGATATAATCATATATATATATTTTACTTCATTTCTCTTTATCAAATTTATATGTTTAGTATTACTTTCCATATATTTCTATGATAATTCTTTCACCCATTCAGGTATCGTTGCACTAAACAATAACATTTATATTTTTCTATCATTAAAATATGACATTATCTTTTCTATATTTTCCTAGAATCCATAATTCAACATTTAATCTGCCTCATCTAACACTACTACTTATATCTCATCTAACTTTAAAACCTTTCTTTCCAATAAATCCTATATTCTTCCAGGAGTACCTACCACTATCTCACATCCTTATCTCACTTAATCTATTTAGTTTCTTAAATCTGTTCCACCATATATACTATATATTCTGTATTCATTTTCTTTATGTATTATTGAATTAAATTCTGTTGTTACTTAGATTGCCAATTCTCTTGTTGGTAATAATACTAATACATAAGGATTTTTATTTTATTTTAATCCTAGTCCTCGTATTCTTTCCAATATTGGAACACAATATGCAAGAGTTTTACCTGAACCTGTTCTATCCTATCCTATTATATCATCTCCATTATAAATTGTCTCAAAACATTATTCTTATATTGGAAACAAATTTGTTATTCCTCGACTCTTTCATTATTTATTGATATACTTACTTCCAAAACTTTTCTTGTCTATTTATTCTTTATATAGACTTTTAAGTTGCTGTTCTCATTATTTCCTTTAATCTTCTTAACAACCTCTGGTTCAATTATTTCAGAACTTTTTCTTCTAGTTAACATTTATTGTTAATCACAATTTATAATTTAATAAATTATTAATTTTTATTTTTTCTTTCCTCTTTTCAACTAATCATTTTTGCTTCTACTTACATATTTTTATATTATGTCTCAGAAATTTATCTTTTATTTTTAACTTAAATAAATTCAAATTTTTTTAATTATCTTTCAAAGATTCAAAATAAATTTATTAAAATAATCTTTCATTAATAATTAAAAAAAATGCCATTTCCTTTTCAAAGGTCTATTAAAAATCAATTTTACCAATATTTTTCAATCAAATTAAAATTTAATAAATTGATGGATTTCATCATCTAATACCTCTTTAAATTATGAAGATTTATTGCTAAAAATTTCCCTAATTATAAATAAATAGATATATTTCGCTATTTAGTTTATTTTAAGTATATAATTTTTATTGAAATGTTTTATCTTTTAAATTTTTGTATTAAAAATAGTATATTATTACATAAATTGATAATTCTTAAAATATTATTAGACAAAAATAAATCACTATAGTTATTATATAAGCTCATCGATCAGATTTGATAAACTCATCGATCAGATTTGGAAAGCTATTTTTAAAATAAAAAATGAGAAAATTATAACAATTAAAAAAATGAAAAATTCTTAATTAACTATCTAAAAATACAATTTTTTGTCAAATTAAATTGGAAACTAAGATAGAAAATTAATATCGAAATCATAATTCTTCTTCCTATAATTGCACTTATTTTTAATATAAAAATAAGTTAAATAAAGAATTGTTGACATTTTACTTTATACTAAAAAATTTTATATCTCTCAAAAACAACATTTGAAGCAAAAAGAATAATAGGCTATAAAATATCTCAGGAAGTTATTTCTTATTTGTGGTTTTTTAAAGATTTTCTATGGATTCCTTTGAATATTTGATTATTTTTTACTGTGATGACATTTTTAAAGAGATCAATCTAATTTTTTATTCTAAAAAAAATTTATCTAATTACACTATTTTTAGAAATTCATAATTAAACATTATTGGCTATCCTTTAGTAAAATTGAATTAATCAATTAATCCATCTTTAAATTCAACCTATTAAGATAATTTTGTGACTAAAGCTTATTAATTTAAGATTGCAAATGATTTTATAATTTGTATGAAAAGGATTAATTAGTGATATTTTAAAAATAAAATAATCCAAATTGGCTGATGATTATAATGTTTGAATTCCTTATTCATTATAATTTTTTATATGAATATTGATTTGACCTTTAAAGAAGTTAATAATAGCACAATTAAATTCAATTATGAATAGAGTCCATTTGAAAGTAATTAAATATTATTTTTATGAGTTTTATAAAAATTCTAATTTATTTTTTTTATTTTATCTTTGAACTAATAAAATAGATTATTAACGTCATAAAAATACAGAAATACGATATCATAATAAAGTCTAAAATTTTATGATAGGTGTTTTTAATTACTGATTTCAATTATTTTAGCTTAATAGCTAAGGTACTTTAGAATAAAAATAATTCAATAGACTAGGCTATTAAATAATAATTGATTGAATTTAACAGTTTACATTTATATATTAGAATTTTTAATAATGACACACTATTCAGTTTATTTGATTTATTGTTATTTTTATTAATTAAAAAACATTTCAAATCAGTTATTTGCATACTTTTAAATCAAAAAAAATAAAAGAATAAGTCTATTAATTGCTCCTGGAATTTTGAACGTGCTTAGCAATATGATCAGAAATGAATAATGTTTATAAATTATTTTATAAAAAAGGTAGAAGCAAAAAAAGAAGAAAATAGTTCTAAAACATTCTTTGTTTGATTAGACCATGAGAATTAAAATGTTGGAATAGCTTTGATTAAGTTTTTGGTATAATTGTAAAAATACATAATTAATTTAGGGAATAATTTATTAAAGGATATTTGTAAGATGAATTGAGAATGAAATATATATTTAATAAAATGATCTAAACCTTATAAATGTGTAATAATTGATTAATTAAATTGGGTATTAAATGAATTGTATATATTATATATAAAATTTGAAAATGATATGAGAGGCTATATAAGCAATTATTATAAGCTATAAAATGATTATTATTAAAAAAATAATTAGATAAATGATTTAAGATTCTTTATTTGCTGAATCCTTTTGGAATCCATTTAAAGATAAATGGTAAATGAATTTGGATGATGAAGAAGTAAATATTTTTCATAAATTTGAAGGAATAAACATTTGATTTGTACTCTGAAAGGGGACTGGAGAGATTTAGAGTGATCTAAGATCAATTATTTGCCAATAGTTAATATATAAATTTAGTGGAAACATATATTAATTTAGATGAGAGAGGAGTAACTCTATAAAATAAATTTGGTTAAATAAATATCAACGGGCCTAANTTCAATTATGAATAGAGTCCATTTGAAAGTAATTAAATATTATTTTTATGAGTTTTATAAAAATTCTAATTTATTTTTTTTATTTTATCTTTGAACTAATAAAATAGATTATTAACGTCATAAAAATACAGAAATACGATATCATAATAAAGTCTAAAATTTTATGATAGGTGTTTTTAATTACTGATTTCAATTATTTTAGCTTAATAGCTAAGGTACTTTAGAATAAAAATAATTCAATAGACTAGGCTATTAAATAATAATTGATTGAATTTAACAGTTTACATTTATATATTAGAATTTTTAATAATGACACACTATTCAGTTTATTTGATTTATTGTTATTTTTATTAATTAAAAAACATTTCAAATCAGTTATTTGCATACTTTTAAATCAAAAAAAATAAAAGAATAAGTCTATTAATTGCTCCTGGAATTTTGAACGTGCTTAGCAATATGATCAGAAATGAATAATGTTTATAAATTATTTTATAAAAAAGGTAGAAGCAAAAAAAGAAGAAAATAGTTCTAAAACATTCTTTGTTTGATTAGACCATGAGAATTAAAATGTTGGAATAGCTTTGATTAAGTTTTTGGTATAATTGTAAAAATACATAATTAATTTAGGGAATAATTTATTAAAGGATATTTGTAAGATGAATTGAGAATGAAATATATATTTAATAAAATGATCTAAACCTTATAAATGTGTAATAATTGATTAATTAAATTGGGTATTAAATGAATTGTATATATTATATATAAAATTTGAAAATGATATGAGAGGCTATATAAGCAATTATTATAAGCTATAAAATGATTATTATTAAAAAAATAATTAGATAAATGATTTAAGATTCTTTATTTGCTGAATCCTTTTGGAATCCATTTAAAGATAAATGGTAAATGAATTTGGATGATGAAGAAGTAAATATTTTTCATAAATTTGAAGGAATAAACATTTGATTTGTACTCTGAAAGGGGACTGGAGAGATTTAGAGTGATCTAAGATCAATTATTTGCCAATAGTTAATATATAAATTTAGTGGAAACATATATTAATTTAGATGAGAGAGGAGTAACTCTATAAAATAAATTTGGTTAAATAAATATCAACGGGCCTAATTTACAGTAGTTTTACTAGTTAATAAATTAAAAATGTATTCATTTGGATATAGAAATGTATTATGAAATTGAAAAAGTGTTGTTCTAATTGGAGAAATTTTAAGTAATATTTGTTGTAATTTAATAGATATTGTAATGTCGAGATAAAATGAGTGGAATGCCAAAATCAATAAAGAAGTATTTAAAATCAGAAGGAAAAGATTATTTAAAATAGATAATAAGAAACTAAAAATATGAGTATTTATATGAGGATGAACAAAATCTTTATATTGTCATTTCATATTTAAACGGAAAGTAAATTCATGAGTTGACTTTCGAGTAATAGTATTTTGGTTTATTAAAATTGTTCTACAAATACCATAATGAAGGCTGGATTTTAAATCACTTTTTAGTAAAATTCGTTTTAATTTTTTAATAGGTTTCTAACATAATTTTGTTGGATGACAATTGCAATATGGAAATTCTAGATAATTACAGGATAAAAAAGATGACACACGAATATTCTAAAGAAATATTTTAAGATGTTCAATTAATAAAGACTTACTTAATTACAAAGTATATTATATTAAAAGTTCTAGATTTCCTGAAAAAGAAGATATTGTACTAGAAATGATGAATAATAATGTTTAATCTGTTTAAGAGCTTCTGTTTAATTAAATTTTCATCAATTACTTTGGAGAAAGTGAATTCTATAGATTACTTAACTCATAGCAATATTAAAGATAAAATTACTTATCATAAAACTCTAAATAAAATTTATTAGAAACTTTCAATACAATTAGATCAAGCATTATGGATTCATCTGATGAATAGGATGATGATCCAATAAATCAAAGATTTAATTTTGGTACCTAATAATTTGATGATTCTCCAATATTATCTCCTAGTTTAAAACCAAAACATTAATCAAGATTATCAAGCAGACAAGTAGTATTAGAAACACTTCTGTAAGAAAACATTATCACATAATAACAATTTTAATAATTCTATAAGGAAGAAGATTTTTAAAATGAATAGGAAATCAATGAATTTAGTGAGATGTTAACAAAAGAGATTGAAAATTCATCTTTAACTACTCCTATTCAAAGTGATGTAATCCAATAAATAATTATTATAGTCTAACACAACTTGTCCAAATACAGTTATTATTCACAGTAAAAAAAATGCAGCAAATCGCATTTGCGATATTCTACATGAAGCTTAGTAAGAGCTAATTTAAGCAGCCAAAAAACCATACAACGTGAATAAAGTGTAGAATGTTAGGAAAAATTTGTTTAATTTACATTGAATATCTGAATTACCCTTATTCATAATTTTTGTTATTATTTTTTACATTATATTTCACACTTACAACCCACTTACCTTTAAATTAAATGTTTTATTCAAATGCGATAATGTTTTGAAACACTTTTTGCCGTTTTGTATTATAAAAAGTATTTTTCAATTAAGTTTTCTCATTCTTGCTAACAAATTTTTATCATTAAATTTTTTTATTATTCTCCAGAATATTATACATTCTCTAAAACTGCTTAAGTGCTTCTTGAATCTTGAATCTAGATTGTATTCAATCAATAACACCCTTTTAACCTTTTCGTTATTCTTATAAATATTCTCTACTTAATCTAAATATTATTATTATTTTTTAGAAAATTTATTTATATTTGATATATTTTAATAGTTCTGTCAACAATAATTTAAAATTCTGCTGCCATAAATTAAATTATTTAATGTAAAGTGCTGTTGTATATATAACTTTACCTGGAGAAACCATTTCACTCAAAAGTATGATAAGTGGAAATACAATAAAAACAAATAAACAAGATATTAATATAACTAAATAACTAGAAATAGAAACCTTACATGTAGGATGGTTTTGGGTTGATTAATAAAAAATCGCAATTTGTCATAATCCTATATACTATTAGCCTGAAATTAATGACTATGTAATTGTTTAAGTCACTGTAAGAATAGTGAATATTATTTTTGTGAACTTAGTAATGGTCTTGTTTATAATCTAAATTAAATGGATTTTGAAGGAGCAACAAAAAAGAATAAACCAAATATTTAAGTTGGATAATTTTTATTTTCAAGAGTCGTTGAATTTAATCACTATTTAAAAGGCAAATTATCATATATAAATCCTTAAAGTAAAAAAGAATGGGTAAAAGTATAAAATTATAAAGACTACAGGAGAAAATCTATTTCGAGAATTGTCAGGGGGTGTTATTGTGGAATTACCTTTCAACTTTGTATAAAGTCTTTTAAGTTCTTAAACTAAGCCTGAATTATTTAAAGAAATAAGTAAATATACTAGTTTTGAAGTTTGTGTTGGTAAGAATGGTAGAATCTGGATTAAAGGGGCTGATGCTGTTTTGATTATTAATTTATTGAAACGATGTGCTTCTTTGCAGCTAGAATAATAATTAAATTTGGTTAATAAATTTGCATCCCAGTTTATTAATGAAATTCATTATACATCATTTAATATATTTCATTCTCTTTCTAATTAAATATTTACTAGGATCCTAATGAAATTTACTAAAACATCCATCCAAGCATAAACTCCATCTTTTTCCCGTAAAAAAATAGCATCCACTGCAAAAATATTTTGATTTATGTTATTAACATACTTTACATCTATTTTTATGGATAAAATATACATATTGCAATTTTTTTTGAAATCAGGAAAATGCTGATATTCATAGAGTTGAAATATAATGAAATCTAACTTCATAATATGAACTCTTTATTTAAAAGTTTCTTTATTTTCTAAATATTGAAATTATTGAATACTTAATGTTTTAATTTTTTGTAATAGATTCGAATATAAATCACAGATTTATTTATCTGAGAATTAATATTGATTATTATTGATTTAATTATATAATAATCGAGCAGCTTATAATTTTTCAATTGATGTGTCAATCCAAATCAAGTGTAGGATTTTATTGAATAAATCCATTATTGGGTTTTTGATATCACATTTTGTTAATTAGAGATGAAAGGTTTTAATTTTTAAATATAGATTATTATCTATGCCAAATCCATTAAATTGATACCATCTTAATCCTAAAATAAATTCTAATGCATTACAAGCATAGGAAACTTAATAAATAAAATTACCTATAATTGCATAACAATAATTATCTAATATATAAACAAAATATTCTTAATCATTTTTTTTTTCATACATTTTTTCTTACATTTTTTCATCGTGATCGAACTTACCTTTTTTTTTATCGTATATAATATCATTGAATTAAGAATAACTTTGATCAATTGTCTTTAACTCAATCGATTAATACTCGAAAAATTATTAATCGTAGCAGTTCATATATTATTATTTTTAATACTATTTTTCAATTTAAAATCTTAAATATTTTTGATACTTTGCATTTTACTACTTAGATCATTTCCATCTTCATCATCATCATCAATATTGCCACTTGATTCTTCAAGATTGAATTTAAATTCAGCATTCCCTCCAATATTTTAGAGCATATCTTAATTAAAGGCAGAATTTCTAGAACTTATCTAACCATTGACTAAACTATTTTGAAGAGAATCTGGATCATTACAATCTGTTTAAGTTTTGAAAGGATTATTATTATTATTATTAATTACACATAGATAAGATCCCTTTGAGTTTTTACTTCTTAATTTTTGACTTTTTCTAGCAGTATATTATTTGCTTTATCTACTTGCAATACTAAAGACATCAGCTTAACTTTCTTCACACATTAAAACAGAACCTTCAGATATTAACTTTTATTTTTCTTTAAAAGCTGCTACAATTTAACTTAATTCTATTGATTTCTTTTGATTAAGATTCTTTTCCATTTTCATAATCTAATAAATAAAGATTATATAGTTTACACGATGTCTAGCTTTTAAATTCTTCATTTTAGTTTCTATATGAAGATCTAATTATTCAGTTAAAGCTGAATATAAACTCATTAAATCTTATGTAACTTCATCAAATAATAATTAAGATTATTCTACATACTCCATAACCTTTTAATTATTTTCTAATAGTTATTCTAATCGTCTTTCCATAAATTTTAATTCCTTAAGATTTAATTATGTTTATTCATGTTTATTATTAATTAATTCTGTATCATTTTCAATTACAAATTAATTTTTCAAATTTTAAATCTCATTATTTTCTTCATGTTCTTTTAATGTTTAAGTTAAATTCATTCCCATAACTGCAACAGGTCTATTAAGTATAATTATATACAATGAAATAGATGTAATTCCAAGAAATGCAGCTATGCAAGCTATAAATTTTCCAGAAACACTTAAAGGCACTTTATCACCATATCCTACTGTTGTCATTGTTGCAATACACCACCATATTGCTTCAGTTATAGAATGAATCTTTTATTCATCTTCTACTATTTAAATTTCATCATATTCCAAATAATACATTATAATTGAAAAAAATAAGACCAAAAAGAGAAACATTGTAATCAAAATTATTATGTCTTTAGCCGAATGCTTTACTGTATCTACCTTTATAAGTGATTCATATATTTACAATTATTAACATATCCTTTATAAATCTAGAAAGTTTAAACAATCGAAAAACTCTCATAAATCTTACTATTCTAATCACTCTTAATCCAGAAAGACTTGTACCTTCAAATATTAGATTAAATAAGAAAGGCATTATTGCAAGTAAATCTATCAAATTTAAGGGAGATAAAATGAATTTTGCTAATTTTTAATCAAATGCTGTTGAACTAAGCATTCTCAGTAAGTATTCTAATCCAAAAAAAAGGAATAAATAATATTCTAAATAAAATGATATTTCATCATATTCAACATTACTTTCTAATTTTAAAATAATAATCATACTGTTTTCCATTAATGAATCTACTATTATTGCTGTGCATGATAACAATATACTTGTTAATAATAGGAATTGTAAACAATATGCCATTAAAGAAGAATTAGGATCTTCTAGTAATATGTAAATATATTATTGAATTCCTTTACATATTACTTTCATTTTACCAAAAAAGCTTTAGTTTTGTAGTTTTCTTCTTAAAGAGAAATCTTCAGTTCTAAATTTTTGTATTCTACTCTTTTAAATCATTTTTTATTAAGATTCATTCACTTTTTTTGATTCACTTTAATCTAAAATTTATTAAACAACTTATTTAGGAGAAATAATCTAACTTAATTTTGAATCTTTTTTCATTTAATTCTAAAAATTAATAATTATTAATAAATATATAACTATCTTATAAATATAAAAAAGACTTTTTAGAGTTCAAAACAGAAGATTTAATGTTTTGAGTTAAATGATTCTGATATACTGATAAATAATATAATTCATAATTATTTAATGTTCAATAACCTTTTCTTTTGGATTAATCAGGTTCATGCATTTAATATTGGAAATAGTTGAAATTCACATATTATTATCCATATTGATAATAAGAAGTTTGAAGTTCATCATATTAAAAATTTTGATTGTAGTAATATTATTAATCCATAGTATTAACTTATAAATTTGGATCTGGAGTCTATGAAGTTGAAGCATAAGTTTTACGTCGACTAAAATATAAAAATTAAAAATACTTATTTGGTACATAACCTTTTCCAATACCATATATGATATTCATATTTTTATCAAAATCACTTTACAAATCTGGAAAACAAAATTTTAATTGATAATAACATTATAATGTTAGTAGAGCATCTGATCCTGCTTAATGTTCAGGACCAATACGAGTAACTTCAACTTTTGTTGCTAATCTACTTAATCCAGCATCTTTATATTTTTGATTATCTTTAAGAATATATTTCAAATCATAAATGGATGGAAAATACAATTTCATCATTTTATAGAATTCTTCTTAAGTATCAGGAATTCCTGAATGATGAAATAAATGTAATAAATATCCAAAATCAAATTCTCCATGAAACACAACATATTTAATTTCATCATTTAAAATAATTCCTTATTTTTAATCATATTAATACCACTTCCAGTTACTACTTCGCAGAATTCTACATAATCAATTCCTTTAGATGCTAAATCATCGAATCTTATTCCTGCTTATTCTAACATAATTTTCACAGGATTCATTAATTAATCATGTCTAAATATTATTACATGATCAAATACTATGCATTAAATTTAAAATGAAATTGCCAAGTATTTTTAACCAAAGGTACTTCACCAGCTTCATTTGATATACTAATTCCAAGTTGAATGAGTTTATATTTTTAAACATTTCTTACTAATTATTAATATTCATAATCCTATTATATCTAGATTCAACTCACTTTATCATCATTTTCTGGTTGATCATACTCTGTTCCTGGAAATTCTGTATCCTAAAATGATTCTTATCATAATACTAATGATATGACATTAAATTCTTCAATAAGAGATGCTATTTCTGTGATTTCAGCCATGAAATTATGAGACCATACATCAATAATATTAGTTTTAGTTAAATGTGTTAATTTAACTCTTGGTATGGATTCTTTAATCTTAATTATATAAACACATTTACTTTCCAACTCATTTTTTATAGAATAATTTTTTAAAATAAAAAATAATTAGAATTTTAATGATAATTTTATAATATTAAAAATATAATATATTATGAACAGATCAATATGATCTTCCCCATAGAACATATCTTTTAGCTTAGCAACCACAATGGAAACATTTTTATCCTTCTAAAATCTCCTCTTGATTTAAAGGTATGCATAGAGTTTTAGCACTTCCTGTAAGTTATATTTGTCCATCAATTTCTAAATCTTTTTCTTTAGATTCTGATCCTGATTTGGCTTTGATTTACTCTTCACACTCAGTTCTTTCACACCTAAATGATAAATAAATATTATACCATTTAGTTAATATTGTATTTCTTTGATTAAGATGTTACATAAATTCATTCCAATTATCAGCTTTCTTGATTCTTTAATTTAATTCTATTTTAGCTTTGCTAAGCATTGAATTATGTATATTGTCAAGAATATGATTTAATTAATTAAGTTCTTGTATTGTTATTTAATATTTCTTATTATCGAATCTTTAAACAACTCTTACTTCATTATTTTTAAATTCTCCAGGCCCAATTTCTAATCTAATTGGAACTCCTTTTTGTTCCCATTTATTAAACTTCCAACCTGGAGAATAATTGTCTCTAGCATCAATATGAACTCTTAAATTTTATTATATCAATCTATATTTATATATATTAAAATTCATTTACATTTATTTAATTTATTAACATCTCTCAATCAATTATATTTCATCAATATCCTTATGTATAATTGGAATTATGACAATTTGATATTTAGCAATTCTTGGTGGTAATACCAATCCTTTATCATCACCATGAAACATAATCATAGCACCAATAGATCTTGTAGTTAAACCCCAACTAGTTTGCCATGCAAATGTTTTCTATCTCTTATCATCTTCAAAGTTTATCTCAAACATTTTGCTAAAGTTCTATCCTAAATGATGAGATGTTGCACCTTATAATCCTCTTCCATTCTATGGAATTATTGTTTCTATTGTTGTAGTAAAATCTCCTCCTGCAAATTTTTCTGATTCAGTTTTAATCTATTTAAATTTATATGATTTTTTACTCCTTTGATTACAGGGACTGCTAACAATTCATTATAGACTTATTCATAGAAATCCAAAATAGTATAAACCTATTTAATTGCCTCTTCACTTGTTGAATGAGCAGTATGTCCTTCTTACCATAAGAATTCTCTTGTTCTTATAAATGGAGTTGGATATTTGAATTCCCATCTAACAATATTTGTCCATTAATTCACTTTTAATGGTAAATCTCTATGACTCTAAACCCATTTTGCAAATGCTGGGTACATAATTGTTTCAGATGTTGGTCTAATTGCCAATGGTTCATTTAAAACACTATCTCCATACCTTGTAACCCAAGCTACTTCTGCTTTAAATCCTTCTACATGTTCTTTCTCTTTAGTTAAATTTTTAGCTGGTAAAAACATTGGAAAATATGTATTTTCTACATCTTCTCTTCTTATTAAATCATCTAAATATCTTTAAATTTATTCCCAAATGAAATATGCCCATGGTCTTAAAATATAACACCCACTAACATCATAATATTCAATCAATTCTGCTTTTCTTATCACTTATTAATACCATTCTGAGAAATCAGATTTTTTTACTGTAATAGCTAAAGTTTATTAATTTTATTAATCTTTTTATTATTCTAATTTTTATTAAGCTGCAACATCTGTTAATTGTAAGACTTTATAATTTTTATTTAATGATTTTAAGAATTTATTTTGTAAATCATCAAGTGTGATTTCAATTGTACTTGTATTTTCTATAGGATGTAATGCTAATCTTTAAAATTTAGTTAGTTCTTCATCTATAATAATATTTTTGATCTATTATTAATTTAATTGTAAAATACTAGATTATTTGAGTCATTAGCTATAGCAAAAGGATTGACATTACCTTTGCTTGATTTTAATGTTTCTGCAATTTGTTCTTCCTTGCTTAATCTCATATTTCCTGATGATAATCCGAGATTTTTCCAAAACAATTTACCAATTTATGTTGTGTGATTTGCTAAGATTAAATAGTAATTTGACTATAAGTTATTAATTAGGTTAATACTTTCTTATCAACATATAATAAACTCTTAACATAGGCTGTACCATCTGCTACTTGAATTTTTATAAGATCATCCATTGTTGGAACTGGGTCATGGTTATGTGCAATATAGTTTATTCCTAATTTGTTTAATTATTCTAAGCATGCTTATTTTGTTGGTAATCGGAAACTATTATTAATAATAATTGGATAAATGATTTTTCTAAATTTCCACATAATTATTTCTGATATTTAAACTGCTGAAAGCACCTTTTTTTAAAGAAACAAATATATGATAAATTATTTCAAATAAAATTTATAAAAATAAATGTAATAAATCATACATTTTAGGATACAACTAAAGGCAAAGGCATTTAAAATATATATATTTATTAATTCTAAATGATCATATGATTATTCCTCTCTAAAAGTTATCCAATTTGCAAAAATTATTTGTCATCAAATCTTTCCCCTTTATAATAAAATTGATTGAGAAAATTCTTAAAATTCTTATTTTAATTACATGATCTACATAAATTTTATTCTCCTTTTATTTAAATCAAAATTTATGTTTATTATCTTCCTCTTATAATTTATTTATTGTTTTTTTAACAATATTCTAAAATTTTCTTTTTCTTTCTATTTTGACTAGAGACTTAATTTAACAATCTTTATTTTGGGAATACAATTTTTCTTTTTAGAAAATGAATATAAATTTAATTTGTCAATGTGGGTTGATAATATTTACTTAAAATAATTTTATATTATTTATAATAAATGTTCCACTTGTCTTAAATGGATTAAATATTTTTAAAATCTTTAGCAGATGTTGTTAGAACATCAAGGACTACTTCTCAATATGATAAGTTAACATTTACAACCTAAACAATAGCAGATATAAAAAATGAAATATAAAGTAGATAGGAATCAGTCAGATATTAAGCCTTGTTAAAATTATTCTTTGTAAATAAATAATTCTATTAATTAGTTAGCTATGGAGGGAAATAACATAAGATGGGCAGAATTTCAAATAATAAATTTAATGGGAAGCGGAGATTTTTAATTAAAATTGGGTGCTTAATTAGCAGCACATTTAGTAATTGATAATCAAAGTTAAGGTTTAATTATGGTTACTAATGTTTTTATAAAAGAATTTAAATGTGGTCATGTAGAATGCTCTACTACTTTGAGTTGTTTAGGCACTATTGCAAATAAAGATTTATCAGATAATTTGTTAACACATGTTTTAAAACTTACTACTAATACAAAACCATTAATAAGAAAAAAGGCAATAGCAGTTTTATCTAAAATTTTCACAATAAATCCCATGAATATTTCTGGAAATTTAGAGATGGTCATATAATAATTACAGAAAGAGACAAATATCTCAGTATTAGCCTGTGGTATTAGTTTGTTTTGTTCAGTTTTAAAAGTGGCACCAAAACTTTATCCTTTATTTTTATCAATTGTTTATGATCAAATATCTAAATAAAAATCAAATTGGTTACTAATTAAATTAGTTAGAATATCAAATAAATTGATATCTTTAGAACCTAGATTTTAAGGAAAGCTAATTGAACATTATACAAGATTGTTAAATTAGACTAATTCAAAATCATTATAATATGAATTAATATATTCAATTATGAAGTATTTTAAAAATCATTCTTAACTTTATGAAAGTGCTGGGGATATATTAAAATAATTTTTAAATCATTAAGATCCTAATTGTAATTTTAAATTATCATTATTTAGTGAGATGTTTAGGATTAGAATGTTTGACACATATATCAACATCTGCTGGTTTAATGGAGTTTTAAGAATAAATTTTAGAAAGTTTTAAAAAAAGTGATTATTTTTCAAAATTGTAAATTTTACAGTTGTTCAAAGATTTTACAAATTAGCAAAACTTTTAAACAGTGATTGAATTCTTTTTGAAACATTCAGATTTGGAAAGCAATCATAAAATTATTGAATCATTGAGTAAATAATATATTGATATTTTAGTATTTATAATAACAAAAGATAAATTTATAAATGTAGATGATCCTGAGAAATTATTACTTATTTATATTCCAGTAATAGCGCAGAAAATAGATACGATAGATAATGCTATTAGATTTAAAGAAATGTTATTTGAATTATTAACCAGAGTTCCTGGATTAAAAGTATATTCAGATTAACTATGTAATTAAATACTGTAAACATATGCTACATAATCTGATTCATTGTAAGGACCAACTTTGAATATCGTTTAGAGACACACTTAATTAAAATACTCTTTAAATCATAGAGAAATTATTTTTAAATCTTTAATTATGATAGTTGGTGAATCAGTTAAATTATTAAAATTAGAAGCATTAACTAATATAATTTAATTTTTGGAATAATTGAATATTTTGAATTGTTATGAATCGTCATTGTCTGATATAGATTCATTATTATTCAAAATATATATCTAAATTATCAAAACTGATCCTTAAAATGAAATTATTCCTTAAATTGAATAACTTATTAAAAATATTTACAATAAGTTACA
The DNA here is from genome assembly GCA_905182985.1 of Paramecium sonneborni. NCBI lineage: Eukaryota > Ciliophora > Oligohymenophorea > Peniculida > Parameciidae > Paramecium > Paramecium sonneborni. The sequence continues at coordinate 895,221 of CAJJDN010000003.1, forward strand.
TAATATTTCAATTGTCAAAATTTCATTTTTTTATGAGTCTTTAATTCAAAATAAATCAAAAGATTAACTATAAGAATTGTAAAATTTATATGAAGAAGATTTACCACCAATTAATTTAGAAGTATTTATTTACTTTGATATTATAAAAGGCTTAAAAATTTATAAAGCCACCTGAAGGATTAGACTTATCTAAATCATTTTAAATAGATATAGAAGAGATTGAAAAAATTAAAAACACAAATAGTGAATATATCGAATAAAAACAATTAATTTAATAATAATAGTAATAATAATAATCAGATTCGAATTAAAAAGAATAAGAAGATTAGAACAATCAAATTGAGAGGAGATAAGAAAACGAAGAAGAATTAAAACAATTTAATAATAAAGTTGATCCAAGTCCTAAAAAAGTTTTTAAAATAAATAGAGATGAAGAATTACCACCAGGAATAGACTAGAATGATATCAAAAAATTTAAGGAAGAAGAATGATTAAATTATTTATTATATTCAAAAAAGATTATAAGTATTTATAATAAAAATTTAAATCCAAATACTTAAATTTTACACGGAAGGAATAAGATTTTTTTCAAAAGTCGTTTAATTTCAATTAACATTTATAATAAATATTAGTATTTAAATTGCCTTTATGATTAGTTTTTTAAATAAAGATGATCAATTTGTAAGAATTTGTTTATATCTGAATAAAGATAATTTTTATTTTTTCAGAAATTAAACTCGTTATTTCATAAATCATATTTTATTATTTATTCAGAAGATTCTTTGTCTAGTTTTATCATTTAGGTTAAACAAATAATATAAAAAAATATTCTTAAAAAGTTTCAACTTTGATTGAATAAATAGGTATTTATATTTATCTCAAATATAAATAGTTAAATTTAATAGTAAAAATAATTGAAGATATTGAATAGTTGTCTACTCAATTTATTAATAACTTTTATATTTTACCATACACTATTAGTTTTTAGATTTATAATAATCAGAAAACTTATAGAGGGTAAGAAAATTTTGATGAATTATCATGCAAAATAAATTAATTAAGTTAAGATAAAAATGAAACTAAGATTTCTTCTAATATGCTTAAAAAGATAGAAATAGATTTAATCTTAATAAATGTGCTCTGCTACTATGATGTTTTTCTGCTGATAAATATATTCATATTATATATATATAATTAACGTAATTAATTTAAATTATCATGAAGAATGTTTTTCTTCTAGCATTTTTAACTGTTTTTCTAATCTATCAATTTCTAACTCTTATTCAGTAATTAAATTTGTTGCTTCTTCTTCAATTTTGTATCTTTCCTTCCTTTCATCATTTAACTCCTTCTATAAATTCAATATTATATCATTTCTTAAAATATAAAAATAGATACTATTAATTTTCGCTAACATTATCTTGATTTTCTAAGAGTTCAGATTCTAATATTTTATTGATATATTTACATTCCAAACTAGTTTTAATAATGAGTAATTTTTTAATCATTTCTTCACTCCACATTTATATTTCATTTTAACCTCCAAAATCTGCCTATTCATTAAATTCTATTAGCTCTCTATATAATTTTTATGATAGTTCAGTAATCTAATCTTGTTTGATTGATGATATTTTTTGTATCTATAGTCTCTCAACTTATTCTTATCTTTATTCTTTAGAAATAAGTAATCGAGAAGCACTATTATTGAGTATATTTAATCAGTACCTTTGACTTTTTTATAATTTTGGTTAAGGTGCAAAACTTGATTCTTTTGTTTCAAATAGTTTTGGGGTTAGAGTCTCCTCAATTTTAAAACTTTTTTATTTATTTAATTTATTTAATTCGCAATGCTTAGAAAACAATCCAGGCTTTATATTACTTCCCAAGCCACTAGGGGATAGTATTAATTAATTATTTTTTTTTTGCATATAAATTTAATAAAATTAAAAATAAAACTACTTCTAACAAAGAGTTAAATACTCATTACAAATTATTTATAAACTAAATTCATTCAGTGATGCTAGAACACTCAACCTTACAATTATCAAAAAGCAAATATTTTTGAACTGAATTATTTCTATTAAGTGATCCTTTTGTTTTTCTATAATACAATGAAGTTAAAATCAATATTAAAATTGATCCAGAACCCATCCAAAAACAAAATCCAAAATATTTTACTTCTAAATATGGCTAAATCAAATCTTATACATTGCTGATATTAAAATAAAAGCAGGATTGTAAAAAAATATCCAACATATCCACATACAAGTAATAAAATAAATATTACTTGAAGTAGTTTGCCTTTTAATTTACATAACACACATGGATTCCCTTTCTTTAAATAAATCATTAAACGAAGAACTTCTAAAAACTTTATATTCAAAATTCTTACTTGAACAAATATTGCAAACACTATAAAACAAAAACATATAAATCCAACTTGTCTTAAATCACTACATAACAAATTATTAGTGACATTCATTTCTTAACAAAATTCTTAATATCCTATATATTATTCAATATAAATTAGTTAAATCCATATTTATTCATCTTCTTCAAACTAAAACTAATACCAATTTTTTAATGATAATGCTAATATTTATACTATATTAATCTTATTTAAATTAATTTTTACCACTCATTCCAAGTATTTCCATTATTAAAATGAAAAATAATCTTTTTTAAAGTATTATCATTTTATTTCTTCTCATTTATTTCAGAACATCTAAAACGCTTTCGTGTTGATTTCTAGTAGAATCATTAATCACACTTTTTTATTATTCCGAAGTCATCTTTCACAATTTCTAAAATTTTATTCTTGCAAATACTATTAATGACTAATAAATTAAACATCATAACTTTTCTATAATAAAAGATAATTTTTGTAATTATTAAATCAGTTCAACTTCAATATATATTTCTTATTAAAATCTTTTTTATTTATTTCCAAACCGAACTTATATACATTTTTTATTATTTAAAAACAAATACAAAAGATTTAAATAACATCATTTTATCAAACTTATTATATTTTTTTCACAAATAAAATAATGGGTTATTAATTATAATAAATATTGCTTTCTCTTTTATTTATAATGTTAAAATATATAGATTATAAAATGTTCAATTAAAAAATTAAGATTATCATCAATTTAAATAGATTTTAAATCATATAAAAAAGTTTTATAAAAAAATAAATCAATTTTTTTTAAATGAGAAAATTTAATATCATCAAAGGCAAATATTTTTTTATTTTTTGATATATATTTCGTAAGAAAATAGAATCTACTATCTATTTTAATAACCAAATATAATGTTGCTGTATCTTCTTTTTAGAGGCTAATTTGAAATTAATCTTCTCTGGTTGTTTCAATATTATGATTGGTCAGATTTTTTTTCTTTTTGCATTAAGAATTAAATTAATGCTAAGATCCCTTTAATTAGTTTTTTGATCTTTTACTAAAAGAATTTAAATATGATTTTATACATATTTAATTAGAACATTATCCTTTAACATACATTTCCAACTTCAATTTTATTTACTTTTTACTGGATTCTGAAGATTGAATAACTTTTACTATTTTATTAACAACTTTCTTTGATATTCTGCTATAGGAGAATTTTCTAAAAAATTTAGATTCTATTAAGGCTTTTACAGAATATGTAAATTTAAGCTATTTTTTTATCAAGTATTAAACAAAATTTAATTTGTTTTCAAAAACTAATACAAAAATTTTCATCTTTTTCTTAAAAAAAAGTTCATCGCAAATTTAATATACAATAATAAATTCTGATTTGTAATTGTTTTATCATTTTCTTAAAATTTTTAAATTTTAAACAAAACACTTGATTAAATACAAGAATAGTTTAAAATAAATAATATTAAATTTACTGCTATTTAATTTTTATTTTCACAAAAAAAATAAAAACGAAGTCTAGAAATTTTTCTTTAGGTTCTTTTTTGATAACATTTAAATTGAAAATTTGTTAAAATATTTTTATTTATTTTATAAATTTAGGTTTGATTTGTTTAATCCAAAATTAAAAATTGATTTATTTGTTTAAAAATTATTAGAACATTTATTCATTAAGTTAAATTATTTAAAACAATATATAACTCAATCTTGAGATCTGTGGAATAAATATAGAAATAAATTATAACTTTTAAAAATATAGAATAGAATAAAATAGTTTGATATTATATAATTTTAATCATAAACCAATACATTATAATAAATTTTTTATAAATGTTATATATCAACTCATTAATAGTTTTTTTTATGTATTTGTTCTAAAAATTGATGTTTGTTTTTCAATAGATCCAATCTTGAAATCAGTTTTAATTCTAACTTTCTCATTTGAAAGATTTGGANTTCTTTTTAGAGGCTAATTTGAAATTAATCTTCTCTGGTTGTTTCAATATTATGATTGGTCAGATTTTTTTTCTTTTTGCATTAAGAATTAAATTAATGCTAAGATCCCTTTAATTAGTTTTTTGATCTTTTACTAAAAGAATTTAAATATGATTTTATACATATTTAATTAGAACATTATCCTTTAACATACATTTCCAACTTCAATTTTATTTACTTTTTACTGGATTCTGAAGATTGAATAACTTTTACTATTTTATTAACAACTTTCTTTGATATTCTGCTATAGGAGAATTTTCTAAAAAATTTAGATTCTATTAAGGCTTTTACAGAATATGTAAATTTAAGCTATTTTTTTATCAAGTATTAAACAAAATTTAATTTGTTTTCAAAAACTAATACAAAAATTTTCATCTTTTTCTTAAAAAAAAGTTCATCGCAAATTTAATATACAATAATAAATTCTGATTTGTAATTGTTTTATCATTTTCTTAAAATTTTTAAATTTTAAACAAAACACTTGATTAAATACAAGAATAGTTTAAAATAAATAATATTAAATTTACTGCTATTTAATTTTTATTTTCACAAAAAAAATAAAAACGAAGTCTAGAAATTTTTCTTTAGGTTCTTTTTTGATAACATTTAAATTGAAAATTTGTTAAAATATTTTTATTTATTTTATAAATTTAGGTTTGATTTGTTTAATCCAAAATTAAAAATTGATTTATTTGTTTAAAAATTATTAGAACATTTATTCATTAAGTTAAATTATTTAAAACAATATATAACTCAATCTTGAGATCTGTGGAATAAATATAGAAATAAATTATAACTTTTAAAAATATAGAATAGAATAAAATAGTTTGATATTATATAATTTTAATCATAAACCAATACATTATAATAAATTTTTTATAAATGTTATATATCAACTCATTAATAGTTTTTTTTATGTATTTGTTCTAAAAATTGATGTTTGTTTTTCAATAGATCCAATCTTGAAATCAGTTTTAATTCTAACTTTCTCATTTGAAAGATTTGGAGCTTCATTTTCTTCAGTATAGACTCTAAATTAGAAATTAAAAATATTACCTATATTGAATGAATTATCTTGCTTATTTTATTAAGTAATTTTTTATCAACATAAATCTTTGTCTAATGATTTATCTTCTATTTTTATTACTTTTTAAATATCTTAAGCAAAATTAGTTTTAATTGAAAAGCTTTGGAAATTTGTGCTCCAAATAGACTTTGATTTCATCAATTTAGTCTTCTAATTTATTGAAATAAGCAAAAACTATTTTGATTATCACTTTAACAAAAAAATAGAAATTTAATATTGCCAAAATGGTGTAAGAAGGAATAACAATTTCTTAAACTTCTAAGCTTTATGCTGTATATATAGTTTAAGCCAAAATTATTGATGTGTTACAGATTAATGTTTAAAGTGCATCAATCTAATTTAAATCACCTGTTTAGTAAGGTTTGTATTAATTTGTTAATTTTCCATATATAAGTAAAACTAATAAAATTAAAGAAGCTTTGATTGCAACATAATCTTCATAATAAATTAAGACATAAATTATAAATTCTTTTTGCAATATTTTTATTGTTTCCCAAAAGTAAGTATTTAATTTATATTCATTATATAAATAGCCCCATAATTTTCTGACTGTGGCTTAATTCAATCTATTTCTATGATAATAAACTATGAACCAAAAGAAAACAGGCAATAGGATACCAATAATGATAAAAGCTGGAATAGCAAAAGTGGATAACCAAATATAATGTACTGTTGTATCATATTAATAAGCAACGTTACCAGTAATCCATTTTAAATCAGATATAGTTCTATAAGATAGTAAAGCAACCAAACCACTAATCAAATTAGGTGATAAATATATGTAGATATAAATGAGTGTTGTTGTTATGAAAGTTATACTGAATTATTTTTTCTTATAGAATAGTATAAGTAAGTGCATTCCAATAAAAAGAAAAATATAGCATGCAATCATAAAAAAGCCCCATAAAATTCTAAAATAATGTATAGGAATTGTTGTAATTTGAGACAAATAACAATCTAGAGAAAATGACATAGTTTCTATTGGATTTCCAACTGATTTAAAAGTAAGCACTATTCCAATAGGTATAAATAATTGAAATGTTGAAATAGAACCTATGATTTGGAGATAATTAGTAAATACCTTAATTAACACAGATGTAGATGAAGATTTAAAAACTAAATACCTATCTATAGTTCTCAATTTAGTATATAATATAAATTCTTCAATCATTGTTATGGTACTATTAACAGATAAAAACACAGATAAAATAGTCCAAATTAAAGCAAAAGCTATATTCACAATATTGCCAGCCATATCTTTACAGCTAGAACAAGTATATGATTAACCCTAAGAAAATGATCCATTTCCTAGAGTGTCATAAAGATCGCATTATTCACAGATTGCTCCTATATGGCCTAAAGCGCAAGATTTATCCCCTGTTTACCATCCTCCAAAACAATTTAGTTTCAAATGATAGCATTCTTCTATTTTATTACTGTAGTAATAGGCTCTCCAGAATCCTTCTCTTAGTTCTATTTTTGCTGGTTGCAAGCTTTTCATATAAATATCATTTTTAAATTAACATTTTATAGCATCAATTGTGACAGAATATTAATTTTATGTAATATCACATTCTACACAACCTCCAGATGTCGAATTCAAATATTCTCCTAATTAACATTTGAAAGTTTTTAATTTTAATAGAAGAAAATAATCTGTGATAACATGTGTTTTTTCAAATGGAAATTCTTGATTATATTAAGGTACTTAAATTGAATCACATTAAATAATTAGGAGTAATTATAAATCTTAATCTTTCAAAGGATTAAAATATATAATTAGATCATTTAAATTATAATCTTGACTTGTTTCATTAAATTAAATCATTGTCTTTGATAAATATTTTTACGATATATCAAAATCTAATTAAATTTCCCTAAAATAATTTTCAGATTTAGTTGAGATTTCTTAAGCATAAATAGAACACACAGAACCATTCAAATTTTTCATTTATTCCCCTAAAGAATTAAAAGCCAAAATTTTAAATGATAAATTGTAGTTTTAATATTCATTTTTTGAGGTGTTAAAATATTTATATTTAGATATACTAATACCTGTAGGAAAATAGAGCTAAGATGTATACTATGAATCTTGTAAAGTTTAATAAGGAGTTATCTAAACTTAATCGATTATTGTTGTCTAATTTCTAAATAAATTGGTGCTATTTTCAATAATTTAAGATCTTATTTAGGTCTTTAACAGACTAGGAGTTTCATAAGAGTTTTCACTTATATTAGCAGTGTTTGCTTTCAAAATTAAATTAAGTTTTTATGGATTTTATAATTGATCATTTTTTAAATAAAGGCCTCCAGCAATTGTTGCTTAATTATTTATAATCTCGCTATTTATAATAGTAATACGTGTATTATTAGCAAATACAAAAATGCCTCCACCATATTTATAAGCAGTATTAAATTATATTTTGCAACTATCAAGTAGTATATTTACACTTGAAAAATAGCATGCACCACCATAATATGCAGTATTTTTTTAAAATATGCTATTTTAAATTTTCACCTGAAATTGATATATCTCCATAAATTCTAGCCGACTTAAATCTTATTAAGTTAAAATTCTGTTTGGTTCTAAGGAACTTAATGAATTGTTTTCTATAGTTCTTAATATAGATAAACATCCTAAAGTACCACAAATATTATTCTACAAATTCATAGAGTTGATTTTCAGACTTAATTAAGTAAAACTAAAATCTTAGATTGAAATTAGTCCAAAATAACAGCCTGGACAGTTACATTAAGTAAATTAAATATCATCAAAAATAATATGATGAGATTTAGATAATTTTTTTAATTCAAAAAGACTCATGTTATTTTAAGATTAAAAATAAATTAAATTTTTATTACAATTTAATTAATTTGTAGTATTGTTTTCTTGAATATTTACTGTAGGACTTAAAATAATTGTAGAGGCATTAATTGGACATAATAATTTATTTTATTCTTAAATTTTTCCTGAAGTACAGTTCAAGTTTTAATCAAATTGAAATTATTAGACAGAATTTACATATAAATTCTGAACAATTAATTAAGCAGTTATATCTAAAAATTATTATATAATATACCTTCCCTTAAAATAATTCTAAAAATTGGTGATTTAAATATTGTAGTGTTTGAGATATGTATATTGATTAGATTAACATTTATTCCATTTTAAATCTGGATTAAAAAAGAAAGATGAATAGAATAAAATTTAGTGTTGAGCATGCTAAAATTACTAAATTATGCATAAATTGAGGGATTATTACTTTAAAATGGTTAAACATCTTAAATAGAAATGTCTGAAATTTTTGATAAATAATTATTGAACTCTAATTCGTTACTTTAAAAAAAAGAGTTATTTATAAGTATATTAGAACTTAATGAAGATAATTTGTATGGGTAATAAGATAATATTGCATGTTATAAAGAGAAAGCATTTTGAATAGAGAGATTATTAAAGTTTATTTCATTAAATGTTCTTGATGCTTCTATATAGATAGCACCACCTTAAGTTCGAGAATATGCCCTTTATATGATTGAATCAGAAATCTATAGAATTAGTCTGCTCTTTGATGCATCTATGTATAATGTGCCTCCAGATGAAAATTAATTACCATCTAGTAATGTTGATGTATTTTCAAAAGTTGAATTCTAAATTTAGAGGATACCTACTGATTTAATTACAATATAAAATGCTCCACCATTGACTGCCAAAGAATTAATAACATTTATTTCTGAGATTATTAATTTATTTATATAAAATAATCCACTTCCTCCTATGCTAAAAGTTACTAAAATATTTGACATTATTTTTTCTTGATCAATTTAAAATTTATCAAAAAGGATATATTACTAAACCAACCTGAAATTAGGTCTATTTTAATCTATAAATTAACATTTAATTAATGTTAGATTATCTGTTTTTATAAATAAGTTTGAATCTGATGAATTTAAAACCATATTTGATAAAAACCTTACATTTTCAAAAATAACTTAACCAACTTATAAATCTATAAACATAGTAGATGATGAATGTAACTATGGATCATCTTCAAATTTATTTATCAAATTGTCTTTAAATGTTACATTTCTTACCTCAATTTAAGTATTGAGGGAAGCTTAAATTGAAATTATTGATGAAATTCTATTGAATTAAGTGATAATTAAATTATTATTTTCAAAAATGGAATTTTAAACATATATCTTGTCAAATTCATTTTAATCACTAAAGCGTTCACCAATTATTTATATAAAAGGGTAATCAATAATTACATTATTCAAAATATTTATTGAATCTAAAATTACCTAATTAAAAGATTGAATAAAAATAATATAAGGTAAATCAAGACTATAAAATTATTTAACACAATTAATAGAAGTATGAATCAATTTTAATTTTAAAGAAGGGTTAATTATTATATTTAAATTAACAATTGAAATATACTTAGAGTTCATAATTGTTAATTCAGGATAACCTAATCCTCTTATAATTTTCAGATCACTAAGATAACAATAAGTACATTCTATGTACATTTAAGAAATCTAACTTGTAGCAAAATTATAAGCAAGTTTACCAATCTAAATATTATGAAAATAGTTTTGATTAAATTCAAACTTTTTAATACTCAAACTTATATTTTAAACTTAATCTTATACTATATAAATGAATTAGTTTTCTTTAAAATACTAATTATTTGAAAAGTTTATGTCTTCTATTNCATCTTAAATAGAAATGTCTGAAATTTTTGATAAATAATTATTGAACTCTAATTCGTTACTTTAAAAAAAAGAGTTATTTATAAGTATATTAGAACTTAATGAAGATAATTTGTATGGGTAATAAGATAATATTGCATGTTATAAAGAGAAAGCATTTTGAATAGAGAGATTATTAAAGTTTATTTCATTAAATGTTCTTGATGCTTCTATATAGATAGCACCACCTTAAGTTCGAGAATATGCCCTTTATATGATTGAATCAGAAATCTATAGAATTAGTCTGCTCTTTGATGCATCTATGTATAATGTGCCTCCAGATGAAAATTAATTACCATCTAGTAATGTTGATGTATTTTCAAAAGTTGAATTCTAAATTTAGAGGATACCTACTGATTTAATTACAATATAAAATGCTCCACCATTGACTGCCAAAGAATTAATAACATTTATTTCTGAGATTATTAATTTATTTATATAAAATAATCCACTTCCTCCTATGCTAAAAGTTACTAAAATATTTGACATTATTTTTTCTTGATCAATTTAAAATTTATCAAAAAGGATATATTACTAAACCAACCTGAAATTAGGTCTATTTTAATCTATAAATTAACATTTAATTAATGTTAGATTATCTGTTTTTATAAATAAGTTTGAATCTGATGAATTTAAAACCATATTTGATAAAAACCTTACATTTTCAAAAATAACTTAACCAACTTATAAATCTATAAACATAGTAGATGATGAATGTAACTATGGATCATCTTCAAATTTATTTATCAAATTGTCTTTAAATGTTACATTTCTTACCTCAATTTAAGTATTGAGGGAAGCTTAAATTGAAATTATTGATGAAATTCTATTGAATTAAGTGATAATTAAATTATTATTTTCAAAAATGGAATTTTAAACATATATCTTGTCAAATTCATTTTAATCACTAAAGCGTTCACCAATTATTTATATAAAAGGGTAATCAATAATTACATTATTCAAAATATTTATTGAATCTAAAATTACCTAATTAAAAGATTGAATAAAAATAATATAAGGTAAATCAAGACTATAAAATTATTTAACACAATTAATAGAAGTATGAATCAATTTTAATTTTAAAGAAGGGTTAATTATTATATTTAAATTAACAATTGAAATATACTTAGAGTTCATAATTGTTAATTCAGGATAACCTAATCCTCTTATAATTTTCAGATCACTAAGATAACAATAAGTACATTCTATGTACATTTAAGAAATCTAACTTGTAGCAAAATTATAAGCAAGTTTACCAATCTAAATATTATGAAAATAGTTTTGATTAAATTCAAACTTTTTAATACTCAAACTTATATTTTAAACTTAATCTTATACTATATAAATGAATTAGTTTTCTTTAAAATACTAATTATTTGAAAAGTTTATGTCTTCTATTGATAAAAATTCAGAATGATATCTAACTTATAATGACTCACTAAATTTTCCTTTGTTAGTTATAATGTATCCCTTTTAAATAATACTATGTTGTAATTTTAATTAATAAATTTCAAAAGTGTTGGCTATTAAAAATGATGATGAGTCTAAAAATCTTACATTAAAAAGAGTAAAATTTTTTAAACTTAATCTCTAGGATGATAGAAGTATTAAAAAAGTTGAAGAATTTTAAAATGTCACATCTTTCAATAAAAAGTCCTCAAGCTATACAATCCCAATGTCATAGTTTTGATCATAATTTGAATTAATAAAACTAGAATTATTTGAAAAAAAGGTATTCTGAATTGTTACTTATTTAAATGTAATAGTGCAATTAAGTGAATTATGTTTTGCATAATATTTAAAAACTGTAACATTACTAAATAAATTATTCTAAATTGTAAGGTTTTCAACATAGAAAGTTGAATCTTCAAAGTCTGAAAAAGGTTCATAATTTAAGAATAGAGAATTACTAATGTTTAAAGTTAGTTCAACATTTATAAATTGAATACTTTTTGGTCGATTACAAATTATATAGAATTCTAAGTTATAATTGAAAGGATATTGAAAGAAATTTACATTTTTTAATTTCACTGACATAGGATAATGATCATTTTCAAAATACAATTTAAAAGTAATGTTATTTTCCTATTCTTATTTAATGGGTATAGGGGCATAAAAATTTATATCCTCAAAAACTATTTTATCAAAATTAAAAAAGGTTAATTAATCTTCGCATTTAAAAGGGATTTTTGTATCTTCACCTATTAATTTGAGATTTACATATTTTAATAAAAATACTCTTTCCTTTAATCTGTTACTCAAACCTCCACTTTACCCTAATTACCAATATTCAGAGTTTTTTGTATTTTAGAGATAATAGTTAATATTAATTTCTTCTATTAATTCTTAATTACAATATTCTAAAAATTAAGATTCTTCAAATCTACTCCAATCGTCTATTGTCATAATAGTTTAAAAATCTACATATCTATCAAGCAAAGTTTGATTGGTTTCCAACTTTCTTGCATCATTTAAATTTTTTCTAGTTCTAAATACTTTAAAAATGACATCAATAGCTTTGGAACACTTCTATAAATTTTGACAAGATTGAATTGCTAAAATGTTAGGGTGAATGTAAATATTGCTAGTTCCTTTATTTTGAATTCGATAACATTTAAAAGTATATTTTCGATAATCAGAAGTGTTATCAAAAAACTTATTTATTGAGGCAATTTCTTCAATATGTCTAAAATAACAAGCCTAACAATATTTTGGACAAGTTTCACATTGATTATATAATTAATTTATATATTCAAATTTAAAACTTCTTACACTGTTAAATAAATTTGATTAGCATTTGTAACAATGACTTCTATAAATAGACCTACCATAATCCACGATTCTACAATCTTAACAATTCTCAGAACAACCTTAAACGCATTCTTAGTTATATAATATTTCGTTGTTCTTACAACTTAAACAAATTATTTCTTAAAAATCAAGATCAAAATTAACTGCATAATTTTCAAATGGATGTTAACCATTTTAATTAACAAAATGTAAATAAAATGCTTTTATTTACTATTTCCAATAGTCATTTTTTCCAATATTTTATTAAGCACATGTTTTACATGAAGAAGGACATTATTTACATAATCCAGTAATAATATTTGAATAGTATCCTTCTTAACATACAATACAGAGTGAATTTATCGCAAAATTATAGTTATTGATGCATTCTTAACATAATAGAGAATCTTCACAATTAGTAGTTTAAATAGAATTNTTAATAAATTGAATACTTTTTGGTCGATTACAAATTATATAGAATTCTAAGTTACAATTGAATTGATATTGAAAGAAATTAACATTTTTAAATTTCACTGACATAGGATAATGTTCATTTTCAAAACACAATCTAAAAATAATATTATCCGTCTATTCGTATTTAATGGGTATAGGGGCATAAAAATTTATATCCTCAAAAACTATATTATCAAAATTAAAAAAGGTTAATTAATCTTCGCATTTATAAGCGATTTTTGTATCTTCACCTATTAATTTGAGATTTACATATTTTAATAAAAATACTCTTTCCTTTAGTCTGTTACTCATACCTCCACTTTACCCTAATTACCAATATTCAGAGTTTTTTAAATTTTAGAGATAATAATTAATATTAATTTCTTCTATTAATTCTTAATTGTAGTATTCTAAAAATTAAGATTCTTCAAATCTACTCCAATCATCTAATGTCATAATACTATCAAAATCGGTATATCTATCAATCATAGTTTGATTGGTTTCAAATTTTATAATGTCATCCAAATCATATCGAGTTCTGAATACTTTAAAGATGGCATCAATAGATTTTGAACATTTCTAGAATTTTATACAAGATTGTATTGCTAAAATGTTAGGGTGAATGTAAATATTGCTAGTTCCTTTATCTTGAATTCGATAACATTTAAAAGTATATTTTAAATAATCAGAAGTTTGATCAAAAAACTTATTTATTGAGGTTATTTCTTCAATTTGTCTTAAATAACAAGCCTGACAATATTTTGGACAAGTTTCGCATTGTTCATATAATTAATTTATTTATTCAAATCGAAAACTTCTTACTCTATTAAATAAATTTGATTTGCATTTGTAACAATGACTTCTATAAATATTACTATCATATTCTACAATTCTACAATCTTAACAATTCTCAGAACAGCCTTAAACGCATTTATTGTTATATAATATTTCATTGTTCTTACAACTCAAGCAAATTATTTCTAATAAATCAAGATCAGAATCAACTGCATAAATTTCAAATGGATGTTAATTATTTTAATTAACAAAATTCAAATAAAATGCTTTAATTTATTATTTCCAATAGTTATTCATTCCAATATTTTATTAAGCACATGTTTTACATGAAGAAGGACATTACTTACATAATCCAGTTATAATATTTGAATAATATCCTTCTTCACATACAATACAGAATGAATTTATTGCAAAATTATAATTATTGATGCATTCTAAACATAATACAGAATCTTCACAATTAGTAGTTTAAATAGAATTAGTTAAAGATTTACTTTTTAAACAAGTGATACTTTGACTTGAAGGTGAAGTTACTCCAACTTGACACAATTGCATATCATCATTTAATAATTCACATTTATTGGTTTCAAAAGAATAATAATATCCATTGTAACATTGAGCACATCCTAAATGAATATTATACATATCAATATAAATTTATTCTCCATTTATATTTTTATCTATTGAAATAATTAGATTAGTATAATCTTAATAACTATATTCAAAGCAATATTAACAATTTATAATTGAACAAAAACCACAATTAAATCCATCTAAGCTTAAATAGTATTTCTCATTATCAATACAATAAAAACATTATTTTGAATCACATTATTTGCAATATTATCCACAATCTTCACATTTATCCCTTTTTCTATACTAACTTGAAAGACACTAAGAAAAGTTTAAACAGTGTTCAACTCCATTTTCAAATTCACAATCTTAACAAATTTGACATTTTTTACAAGTTCCTTCATTTGTCTTAAAATAACCATTAAGACAAGAAGAACAATAATCAATTCTTATACAATTAAAACATCCCTAAATACACATTTAACAAATTCCTTGAGAATTCATTAAATATCCATACTTACAATAACCAGATCCTAAATATCCTTCAATAATTTCTAATGAATAATCATTTTGGTTAACATCGTTAATTTTATATCTACATAAGATTTATTTGATTACATTTATATTTGAGAAACATCTCTCCAAATTTAATAAAATGGTGATTCATCATATTTTGATATAAAATCAAAAGAGCATTTAAATTCAAGATGAAAATTATTTGGATCAAGATAGCATTCTCCACAAAATAATTAGTTTGAATATATATCATTTTAAAATTAAGGACTAAAATAAGGAAATCAATACCATTTTAAGCATTAATTATGGTGAGGAAAGTAGCCGAATTCGCAAATCAACTAAAACTCATCACAATAATAAAATCCTGTATTTTCACAAATTATTTCTTTGACTTGTAATACTAAGGCTCCATTAATTTAATTTAATGCTATTATTGTATTATTATATACTGAGACATGATGCAACTCCATAAATATCTATATAACCAACTTGACAAGAACAAGTGTTTTCACTTGAAGAAAATATTCTATTAGATTCTAAAGAGCAGCTTAAACAATCATATTCAGATAACCCTGTACAAGTTTAACATGTATAAAAACAACTTATTTCCAATTTAGATTCAAAATATTTTTCACAATAAGAAATAATTTACCAATTGTTTAAAGATCCTTTAAAGCTATTAGTAAAATAATCATCTCCTCCAAAATAAAAATATAAATTAACATTTGAAAAGTGATGAACTTTATTATTCCATCTACATTCAATTAATTAATCATTTTTTGGAAAATATACTCGATAAATAGGTTTTCCTTCATTAATAGAAGATCCTTCTTCATACTAAATAAAATGCCATTTAGTTAATTAATCACTTAAAGAACTATCAAATATAGTAAAAGTTTCATCTTCTGTTGTTTAATGAGTTGTTGTATAAGGAAAAGAATAACTATAAGTTTAAGCTGTAAATCCATTCAATCTTAGAATTTTATTTTAATGATACATAACATATAGAAATTTATCACCAATTTGATAATCATTAAAATTTTACTCATTTATTGTTATTCGCAGTAGTAAACTATCAAATTTATCCTAAACATCTAATAAATCTTATTTAACCCAACCAAAAAACTTAAATGTATTAAGTTCTGTGAACATAAACGAAATTTATGTAAAAAAGTAAGTTTCAGTTAGTTATGAAATATCAAAAATAAATTTATGATCCAATTCTAAACAATTATTTTATACTAAACACATTTATTTAAATTAATTTAAATCTAATAAGATATTATTAGAAGTATTTTCAACTCTTTTAATAATTCCTAAAAAAGGATAAGTAATAATGTTTTATCCAGAGATTTATATATTTAAAAAAGATCTAATTTAACTTGAAATAGATTCTGAATTTTGGATTTGAATGACTGAATCAACAGTTTCTTTATAAAGTGAATCAATATTAGATTGATAATAATATAAAGAGAGTTGATTGTCTTGATCATGATTATAAAAATAAAAGAAAATCCAAACTCCTTCAAAATTAAAAATATCAATAGGAAGAGTTTTTTTTATTACGAATGACTGTGAGTATATAAAAATTATAAAATTAATAGTCTTTTCAATCTTATTTAGTTAAATAAAATTTAATAGAAGTAATGAATCATCTGAAGTTCTTTTTAATGAATACAGAAAGTAATTAATAATGTCTAAGTTTAATTATTCATCAGTTATTTCTAGTAATTTTACAAATCTATTATACATATTAAATAGTCCTTTTAGTATGGAAGATATTGAAACCAAAATCCCTAACCAAATGACACATATTAATTCTCATCTTAAAAATTCCAATTCTAATCAATTTTAATTAAATTCTCTTAATCCTATATAAACCATTCATTGTACATGCATTAAGTACTTTATGGAAGAATATTACTATTATGATTATTATACATACTTAAGTAAGCTGATCAAAATTAATGCTTTTATCTTAAGCATGAAAGTAATTTATTCAATATGAAATAAAATTATTAAAAAATTGTAAACACCCAATCTATATAGATGTATACAAAATAAAATATCTTTACTATAAATTAAATACATAAAAAATAGGGTTGTAATGTATTTCAAAAGAATTAAGTCAATAAAATAAAAATATTTTATTGACTCAATTAAAATATATTTTAATAATTAAAAAGTTTTCTTTTTAAAATATATTTTCCTCAAAAATTATTTTTTTTATAATTAATATCTATATAGATATAAAATTTATGAAACAAAACAAGAAATTTCTAATTTAAAAAAAATATCATTTTTCAGGGCATGTAGTTAACTTCTCCTATGAATTTGTTTGTGAGCCTTAATTGTTTTTTTCAAAACTCAATAGTTTCATTGTCAAATTAATTTATTTCAAGAAAATTGTATTTTTTGCTAAAAATTGGATAACTTTTTATACCATAATTATTTAAAATTATAAAAATCAAAGCATAATTATGGGCTTTGAAAAATCTAATTTCAAAAAAAATATTATATTAGGTTTGTAAAAGATTTTTTCGAAAGGAAATTAATTATTCATCAATTAGTGTTATGGTGTCTTTAATGAAAACATTTTTCAAGCACACTAAACATTATTATCGTATTTTAGATAAGAGTTATAAATTTTAGTTTACTTCTATTATTCATAAAAAATAAAGAAAATTTTCCAACATTTAAATCATATTTCTTGTGTTAAATAAATATAAACCACTATTAGCTTCTAAAATATAAGTAAAAATAAATCTAATAAAAGATTAGCACAATATAGTAGTATTATTGTAAATAGTTTTTTGTGGATATTGTAAGAAAAAAATTCAAATCTTAAATAATTTAAATTAAAATATGTGATAACACCAAAACTATTAATCTAGTTATTTAAAAATTAAAATTTGATTACAATAATAGCCATTTTGAAGATTTAAGAGTTATTAAATAATAATGGTTACAATAATTAAATAAAATTTGAGAATTTTCTTATAGTTGGTTTTGATTATGGAAAAGAAGGATTGAGTTTTTGATTTTCTGATAAGTGTAAGAGTTTAAATCTAAAATTTTAATTTGTTGCAAATATTCTTGGAGATAGATAGTAAATACACAAAATTTAGAAAAAAACGAAAAATTTAATTAAAAATAATAAAAGTAATTAAAATGTTGTAATATGATGTTCTTAATACTAAGGGATTATATTTGAAATAAGAGCGATATATTTATATAAATAAATAAAGGAATAAGTTAAGAAAAAAAGACAATAGTTTAATTAACAAAAAAGTACTAATGATTAATGAAATAAAGTCTATATTTAAGAATAAATATAAAAATTAAATATATGACGAATAATGAGTAGAAAAGTGTATTTTTTATAAACTCATTATTGGTGGGTATGATATTGGTTGGTACATTGAATACTTTAGTGTACAAGTATTAAAATACGACAGTGATTGATGGTGTAACATTTATACATCCTTATATGCAAGTATAATTTATATAATGAAATGATAGGCTTTATGTATGTTTGTAGGAGAGGCATGTTGTATAGTGTTTTACTTTGTATTTAAAATGAAAGCAGAAGAAGATCCAAATAAAGAAAATGGAGGGTTTAAAATATTGTCGATTCCAGCATTGTTTGATGGAATTACATCATCATTGTAACACGTTGCATTAAATTTCATTCCGTCATCTATATATTAAATGTTAAGAGGAGGAGTATAAATATAACTATCTAGCTTATGATAGTAACAGCCGGATTTTCAAAATTTGTTCTAAAGAAATAATTGTCAAAATAGTAACAATTTGGAATTCTATTGGCCATATTAGGTATATTCATAGTAGGATTGTCTAATTTTTTATTTAGAAAATCAAAAAGTGATGATTTTAGTTGGGAAATAAAATTGATATCTATCGCTTTAATTATAGTATCACTTTTTACTTAAGCAGCTTAATATATATTTGAAGAAAAACTATTCTAAAAATACAATTATCATGTTTTTTATGTAGTAGGTGTAGAAGGAATGTGGGGATTATTATATTTTGGTATAGTAATGCCAATACTAAATTTTATACCATGTAATTTTGAAGAAGGATGCGTATTTCGTAATGGTTAAGGATATTGGGAATGTACTGATGTATTCTTCCAATAATTAGGAGCAGATGCATGGTTAACTGTATCTGTTATCATGGGCATATTTAGCATTGCATTATTTAATATATTTGGTGTTAATGTAACAAAGTATGTATCTGCTTTGACTCGTACTGTTGTAGATACTATCAGAACTATTTTAATATGGGGTATTGGGTTAATAGTAACAGCTACAACATCAAGAGTTTGGGAAAATACATCTAAATGGGCAAATTTAATTGAATTAATTGGGTTTGTTTTGTTAGTCTTAGGCAATTTGATATATAAAGAAATGTTGAAAATTTCATTTCTTTAAGATAAAAAGAAAGTCTTATTAGAAGAATAATGATTAATTATAATAAGAATTATATCAAATATATCCAATTTATATAATTCATGTCTAAAATGTTTAATATATATTTACTATAGTCTTTCTTAAGGCTTCCAATTCAATCTATTCTTATTTTGTTGAAATAAATTAACTGATATCTTCATAAAACAGATAAAATTTTATCATTTATTATATATAAACTTTTTATTAATAACATCTCCATTATTCTTATAATATTCATTCAATCTGCTACTTTTCCTTTGCACAGTCTAATTTTTATTATTACTCAGGTATTTTTCTTTTTATAATTGCTTACTATAAATATAGTAAAATACCTTAAGCTAATATATTGAAAATTTTTTCAATATTTTCACCAGTATATGCACTTATTTCTTCGAATAATAAACCATTTTGCTGAGCAAAATCAGAAGCATATCCATAAGATATCTTTCTAATATTTATTATATTTATAAGAAAAAACCTTTCATCTTCCTTTTAGTCAACTATGTCTTTTTTATTACCAACCAGCATAATTACTACATCTTTATCTGTCTAGTCTCTTATATCTTTTAACCAATTAATAACACTTTAAAATGTTTTTTCTTAAGTGATATCATAGACTATAATAGCTCCAGATGATCTTCGAAAATGACTAAAATAACATCTAATTTTACCTTATAATTATTGATTTATATCGATCTTAACCTGCCGTATCCCAAATCTAGAGTTTAACTTATTAATTATCTGAACTTGTTATAAATTTTGTGCAGAATTCAACTCCTATTGTTGGTATTGATTGTTTGGGCAAACTATTTTTTGTGAATCTAAGTATATTATATGTAAATTACTTATAAAGTATATTAGTTTTTCCAACTTTTGTATCTCCTGTTAAAACAACTTATAAAATTGAAATAATAATTACTTTTAAAGATTGAATAATCTTAAGGAGTATCCATTTATAATATTTTAATACAATTATTAATTTTTTATAACTTGAAATTATATTTTTCTTGCCGAATAGGATTACATAAATTACAATAAAGAAAATTCGATTGAACAATTACTAAATAATTAAGAAGAAGGTTTTATTAATATTTTTCATTAGTATTATTTAAAAATTTATATTTAAAAATTTTAGTTCTAATAGTTTAATTGATACTGGAATACTAATAAATAAAAATAATAATATTGAAACAAATCATAACTCATTTCCAATAGTTACCCAATTCTTTCTAACATTATTTCTTCTTCCAAATATCTCCAGATAATATCCTAAAATATAATATAAATTTACCATTCGGAACTAGTTATTCCACATACTAATATATTTCTTCTGGTTTTTAACTTTATCCTCTTCTTTCACTGAATATAATATCACTGGCAACACCTTATCGAAATCTGTTTGGTTATAAGTTGAGATTACCCTATATTATATTTATAAAAATAACTTTAACACCAATTAAACAATTTTCTTTAGCATGTTATAAGTAAAATCCATGTCCTTTAGCAATTTTACCATTCACTGTCTTCTTACACCATATAATTTCATCAATTAATTTATAACCCCATTATTCAATTAATTTACAAGTTACCTTATATTTAGCATTAATAGTCCTAAATAATAAATTTATAATTTTTACCATATCAATATTATTCCATTGTCTTATAATGTTTCAATAGGCATTTTACTAATATTTTCATCAGCCAATGAAGAATATGCAATAGCTACTCCTCTAGATGGTTGCGAACTTGATAATTACCAAGGAGGATCCATCATTATTACATCAAACAACTATCCTGCTATTTTTAATTATTCATCTCTTAATTTCTAAAATTTTTATTAATTTAAATTACTTAAAAATCCATTAATCTAACATCAATACAAATTGGCACTGCATCATTATTAACAAAACTTTATTTTGTATGATTCTCATGATATTCTTGTATGTATTTCATTTTATAATGTTTTACTTTTTGTTCTACTTACTTTTTCAAATCTTTTAACATAGCCTCAGAGTTTGGTAATTTGTCAACATATATATAATCCTCATCCTATTTCTTAAATTTCTAAAATTACCTCAATATTTTCTTATTTCTTGTTTTTCTTTCCCTTTTCTTCATCCTCTGATTCTTCCAATTCCTCTACATCAACTACTTCCTCTTCTTCTTCTGAATAAGAAGGATCTTCTTATTTCACTTTTTTACAGATTTCCTCATCATCATCCGACTACATTCTAAAGACAACTTACATCATCTATTATTTGCTTTAATTTCTTCTTTAGCTATTCTTCTTATTGCATTACCCGCCTCTTTTTAATTATTAATTATATATTTTACCCGCATTAATCTTACGTTTTAAAGCTCCAGATTATTCAACTTTATACGTCCTTTCTTTAAATTTCAACTTTTTCATTTATTTCCCTTTTTTCCTCTATTTAAAAAATCGATATGATATTTTTATTATTATTTATTATTAAAAATCTATTTATATTTCCTTTTTTTATTAATAAACCATTTCATTAGAACCCTTAAATAAATATTCCTCAAAATTCGATATACTTTTATTAACATAAAAATGAAATAGATAAAATCATCTTGTAAATAAAATAGCATCATTCTTATCTTAATTAACGCATATTCTTTATTATTCTTTATATTTCATAACAAGAAATATTTCATTATTGAATTAATTAAAAATATTATTTAGCATTATATATTCCTATAAAATATCAATCAAAAAAAGAATTACTCTAGAAAAAATGAAATAATTAAAGTTATTCATCACTTCTTCTTAGAAAATAACATACATTCCAAACCAAAAAATGATTAAGAGAGAATTTGATATTAATCTTTAATGTAGAATCGAACATATTCATTTGTAAACTAAATCAGATATCTCAAATTTTGAGATTTTAAGTTCTGACATACATTTAATTGTTTTGATTTATTATCTGAGACTTTTACTATACTAATTGTAGAAATATGCTTCACTACAAATTCAAGAATATAAAAATATTAGCATTTAAATATGTTAGTTATTTATTTAAGAATAATCGAACTCTTTTCTTAAATTTAAATAAATATCTATTTATTGAAGATGTAACTGAGGTAATAAATGATTTTATTAAAAAAAAAGAAATTGATCTAAGATGAGTCAATTTTCTTGAATTATTCAATAATTACTAATATTTTTTGAAAAATAAATTTATTTTTATGGGACTTGAGATGCATAAAGTTTAGTTTTCTATATAATTAACTAATTTGGTTATTTATTTATTCTCAAAACTAATATTTGCTAAATTAAACAATTATAAATGAAGTATATTAAAATGATGCGAGGGATAAAATCTGAAAAATATTTATTAGATTTTTGATATAAAATGTGACTGATATTCTAAAAATAAAGAAAGAACCTTAAAAGTTTTATGAAAAGAGAAAGATAGATGAAAGATAAGAAT